>CANXYC010857645.1:0-13573 GCA_948193065.1 Aleurites moluccanus | reverse complement strand
CGCCGTGGAAGTTTAGTGTATTATGTAAACTTCAAATTCTAAAGATTTGTAAATAATGTATTTAGTAAAAGGTCCATGGTACTGTATTTAGTTGGCATGTAAATTATATATGTTTGGTGCATTGTGTTATATAAAGTGCTTGGAGTATAATTGGTAATAATATATCATGATATATATATATATTGAGTAATTGATGAGTTGAGATATTTGAGATATTGTGGAGATCCAAAGGGATCCTGATTGCTTGAGATGAATGTGATTATATAATGAAGTGCTTATATTGTGTTTTTAGCAGCAGGGCATGCTCCTTATACAAAGGAGATGCTGCCCAATTTTTCTTAGATTGTTTAAGCTATTTTAAGCTCAATAGTGTTGTGCATGCCATATAGTATAGTTTATGGGTTCTTCGCGGTACTGGTAGCATAAGCATCACCCGTACCCTAGGACTGTCATGGCTCCCAAGTTGGGCTGTGACAGTGGTTAACCTAGAATTCCCATTAAGGGCTAGAGTTAACATCCCTTATTATTGACTTGTTGATGTAAATTAAATCTTTTTACCTTATGTTCCTTACTTTATGAATGTTTATATTACTTATTTTATTATATTCATGCATTGTATAATTTGCCATCCTTTTTATGAAATCTATTTTTATAAGTCAATTGTTAAAAGAAAAGCCAAAGTTTGAGTTATTGTAAATTGAAAATCTAGTTCCCGAGCTCAATCCCAGTTCGAAGGTCTAGTGATTTTATCCTTGTACTATTGATTGGAGTCAAAATAGGTTTTCTTTCTTTTTCCCTTAAAAATGAAGGTGGTGACTCTATCGATTTTTAAAAAATCAAAGAAACAATTTGGTTAAAGCTATCTTTAGCCCATGGGAATTTGCCCCTCTTTTGATTTGAGCATCTCGGTACTTAGACGAGGCCTCACAGTTGGCGACTCCACTGGGAACAAATTTTTTCAAAAAAGTTAAAGAGGACTACTAATTAGTTTGAAAAGAAATGAATACTCTTTTTTTTTAAATAACTTTTGTTTTGGCTTTTTTATTTAACTATTGACTTTGCATGCATCACTTTGCATAATGTTAAATACTATTATGGTAATACTCCTAGAGAGGGGTGAATAGGAGTTTAAAGATCTTGAAGAAAATATACAGCTAATATGTAATGAATATGTTAATTTTAAATAACAAGTAGTATTAAAAGTGAAGGATTAAGAAATCTCAGCAAATTTATAGTGGTTCGGAGCCAAATTCCTTCTTCTACGTCCATTTCTCTCAATATCAACCCGATATTGAGGTTCCACTAGAATCGAGTGCACCACCCAAATCAATTATAATAGATTTCCAAGGATTTCATCCTATACACACTGAGTTTCAACTCAAATTTTCACTCTCAATAACAAAGATAGAGATTTTTAGGTCTCCCTAAACTTATACAAAGCTATTCCAAAGTTATACAATGAAGTATAAATAGCTAAATAGCTAAGACTAGCAAAAGCTAGTAAGAACTCAAAGAATAAGAAATAAAGCTTAAAGAGTTTAAAAACAGAATATGAATTTAACAATATTGATTTCACTTATATATTGTGCTTCTCTTCATTTTATTTCACTTATATATTGTGCTTCTCTTCATTTTGAACTTCAAATCTTCATGTATTTATAGCCTTCAATGAAAGGTGATTAAATGTTATCATTATGGTTGCATTTAATACAAGATTTGCCTCCAAATCTTTTTCTAATGGCAATATTTAAAATAAATCAACCTTGACGTTGACAGGCAACTACCGATTCACAGTCGTGACAACTTTTGACGGTCGTGAAGCTTCATCTTTACGGGCTTGAACAAAAATTCATGGCCTTCATATTTTCTGCACTGATTTCGAATTTTAAAATATCTTTAGTCATGAACAACGTTTACAGGCATGAAAATATTTCACGGGTGTGAATAATTTTTCATGATCTTGAAAACTCTTTCTGTGTCTTTGAGCAAAAATCATTCTTAAATAATTCACAGGTATGAATACACATCATGCGTGTGAAATTATTTAATGGTCATGAATTAATGTTCATGGGCTTGAAGATCTTTTCTGAGTAAAATTCATACATTGCCTTGATCTTGTTCACAGACGTCAATAATAATCACGGGCGTGAAATACCTGTTTTGAAACAAAAACTTAAACACAGGTTAAATAATCATTTTAAACAGTTGTTTTGGATTTTAATTACATCATCAAAATCATTACAGACACAACAATCTCCCCCTTTTTGATGATGACAAAAACAATGTGTTGAGTGTATAAGTAAGTCAATTAAGTACTCCCCCTGAGTTAAAACTCCCCTTTAATTTTAATTCTTTAATTTTAATTTAGTTAAAACATTTAGTTTAAACAATAGCAATATTTCTCCCCTTTTTGTCAATAATCAAAAAGGTGTCCTTCAGTTTAACGCAATATAATAACTCATTTAGAATAAGAAGCTGAAATTATATAAACAAGGAAGTAGTCTATAAATATCAAAATGATAAATATGCCAATACAATGAACATCAGCATGATAAAATATGAGCATAGAACCAAAAAAGCTTAGTAAAAAGAAAGTAAATAACAACTAGGATAAAGGAGGAATGGACAAATCATCAGGTGGAGGGGAACTTTCAAGTGATACAACACTTCGAAGACTATCTACTGATTTTTACAGTTCTTTTTTATTCGCTTCAAGTTTTTCCAGTCGAGAAGCAACTCCGGTTTCCAAAGAATCAAGTCTAGTGTTAAGCCTTGCCAAATGCTCCAACACTTGACTTTCAAAGGAAATAGCTGAAGAGGATGGCTGAAAACTAGTCTGTGGTGCTATAAAAGAAGGATTGCGTGGTCTCTTTTGGGATGGCTCTTCAAACATTACAGCAAGCTCATCATCTGTCTCATCATCCTGATCATCTCCATTAGTAGTAGCTAAAACCCATCCATCACCAACCTTTTTCACAATTTCCATATCACGAAAGGTTGATATATCTAGATGATCTTTAGGAGTGATAGATACTTTGAATTTCAGATTATAAGGATTCTCAAAGTGATTTGCAATCCTAGTCACATACATACCCATAAGTAATTTTCCCTTGACTTTTGTGCTCATATCTTTAAATGCATCTACAAACCATTGAGCAACATCTACATCAATTCCTTGTCGCAAACAATCCAAAAAGAATAGCTCCTTGCGACACATAGCTCCATTGCTATGTCCTCTAGCAAAAATTGAATAAGTAAGGAACCGATGAATAATTCAGAGAGTTGGATCATAAATCCTTGATGATTTTTCAGTCCAAACATCATATTGGGCAGAGCCAGTCAATGCTTCCCAAACTGAGGAAGGATCCTAATGATTTGTAATCCGACAAACCCACTAGACTTAAGTTTAAACAAACTACCTAAAGCATCATAAGATAATGAACGATTTGTTTAGCCTAATATGAAGGTCATATCACCCGTGTAACTCACAATAAGTGTGGTGAAGAATTCATACACTAGCTCTAAGTATAAATATGATGAATAGTAAGCAAAGTGTCTATCTCCAAATAAAGTCATGCAATAATTAATGACAGACTCTTTTAAACCAATCATACCCAAATTAGTAAAATGAATGCTTCGACCACCTACCGGGTTTCCTTGGTGTTTAAGCACTAAAAATCTGTCAATATGATGCTGAGAAGTGAAGGAGAGACTATAAGATTGCTTAAGCAGTTCTTCCCGCACTTGTGATGCTTCACCCATACTTAGACCCTTTCCTTTGCTTCTACCACCAACATTCTTTGATTTCACCATAACTTTAGAGTTTAAGATAGATATTATGAAGATTTAAAAGAAAGATCTGAAGAAAATGAGGGAGTAAGAGTTGGGATTTTGAGAGATTTTGAGAGAAAATGAATGATAGAGAAAGAAGAAAATCTGAATTTTGAATTCAAAATGAAGAGTCACGATTGCGAATATTTAAATACCCGCGTCTTCACGGGCTTGAAAAACCATTCACGGCCATGAAAAGATATGCCCAAAAATTTAAAAGGTACAGAACGATTCTTCGCGGGCGTGTAAAGATTTTAACGGGTGTGACAATGTGTCATGGGCGTTAAACGTATTAACGGGCATGAAAATTAGGATTTAAGGAAATTTTTCAAAAAAGAAGACAACTTGAGCTTTTGATTTTAAGCTTTCATATGCACATGTATATAATTCATACTTTTGACAAGAAAATTCATGTAAATTAAGGTTAAAGTGATGGGAATTAAAAAATTCTCTCACTTAGGTCTTAATTATAATAAGTGCTTATAAATCATACAATATCATCACAAATTATTATGTTTAAATATATCTTAATTAAAAGCAAGTCAAAAGTCATACTTGAGAGGTGTCAATCATACCTAATTCCCTTCTAATAAAATAGAATGCTTCTTTGTCTAAGGGTTTTGTGAATATATTAGCAAACTGTTTCTTAGTATCCACATATTCAAAATTAATATGACCTTTGGTAACATGATCTCTAAGAAAATAATGCTTTATATCTATATGCTTAGTACGTGAGTGATGAATTGGATTTTTTGAAAGATTTATGGCACTTGTGTTGTCACATTTTATGGGAATACAATTAAATAAATGTCCAAAATCTTCTAGTTGGGTTCTCATCCATAGAAGTTGAGTGCAAAAACTTGCGGTTGCTATATACTCCGCTTCCGTGGTTGATAGTGCAACTGAACTTTGCTTTTTAGAAAACCGTGATATTAACATATTTCCTAAAAATTGACAAATGCCACTTGTGCTTTTTCTATCTATTCTACAACTGCCATAGTCCGCATTGGAGTATCCATATAGATCAAATGAGGACCCTTTTGGATACCATAAACCTAAGTTTGGTGTATCCATAAGGTATCTCATAATTCTTTTTACCCCAGCGATATGTGATTCTTTAGGATAAGATTGAAAACGTGCACACATGCAAACACTAAATTATATGTCGGGTCTAGATACAGTTAAATAAAGTAATGATCCTATCATGCTTCTATAAAGTTTAGAATCAACACTTTTACCTTTATCATCAATCTCCATCTTAATTGATGTACTCATAGGAGTAGGTTGAGGTTTGGTTTTATCTATGCCAAATCTTTTTAATAACTCATTGGTATACTTGGATTGATTGATCAATGTTCCATGCTCTAGTTGCTTGATTTGTAATCGCAATAAGAAGTTGAGTTCTCCCATCATGCTCATTTCAAATTCACCTTGCATAGACTTAGAAAAGTTCTTGCAAAGCTTTTCATTAATGGCACCGAAAATGATGTCATCAACATATATTTGAACAATTAAAATGTCCTGCTTCTCATGCTTAATGAAAAGAGTTGCATCAACTTTTCCCTTAGAAAAACCATTTTCAAGGAGAAAATTGCTCAATCTCTCATACCAAGCTCTTGGAGCTTGTTTTAAACCATACAAAACTTTAGATAATTTAAAAACATGGTTTGAAAAATTTTCATGCTCAAAACCAGGAGGTTGTTCGACATATACTTCCTCTTGAATGAAACCATTTAAAAATGCACTTTTAACATCCATTTGAAATAATTTAAAGTTTTTGTAGCATGCATAAGCAAGTAACATTCTAATTGCTTCTAATCTAGCTATTGGAGCATAAGTTTCATCGAAGTCAATACCTTCCTCTTGAGAGTATCCTTGAGCAACTAATCTTTCCTTATTTCTTACCACTATTATGGATTCGTCTAATTTGTTATGAAATACCCATTTTGTACTAATTACAGAATGATCTTGATGTCTAGGAACTAATGTTCAAACCTTGCTTCTTTCGAATTGATTTAGCTCTTCTTGTATGAAAATTATCCATTGATCATCTTCAAGTGCATCCTTGATGTTCTTTAGCTCAACTTATGAGAGAAATGCAACATACTCACAAATGTTGTGGACTTTTGATCTTGTTCTCACTCCTTGAAGTGGATTATCAATAATTTGAGTGTCCTTAACCTCATTTCTCACTCTTGGATGATGTGGTTCTTTGCGTTGATGTGTAGACTCAATTAAGTCAATTTCTTCATTCTCTTTGGAGTCCTTGCCAAAATCCATGCTATGCTCATCATGTTTCTCTAAGGATAAGTCTTCAATCATTTTTTCTATGCTTTTGTCTTCTTTATTCCTGTCAATATCCTTAGGAGGAAATTCATCAAACATAACATGTACGGATTCTTCAACTAAAAGATTTCTTCTGTTGAAGACCCGATAGGCTTTGGAATGCATAGAATAACTAAGAAATATTGCTTCATCTGATTTGGCATTAAATTTTTCTAGGTTATCTTTTCTATTATTTAGAACAAAGCATTTACACCCAAATGAATGAAAATATGCAACATTAGGTTTTCTTTCTTTCCACAACTCATATGAGGTCTTTTTAAGAATTGGCCTAACCATTGCTCTATTTAAAATGTAGCAGGAAGTACTAACAGCTTTAGCCCAAAAGTATTTAGGCAAGTTGTTTTCACAAAGTATAGTTCTTGCCATTTCAACTAAAAACCTATTATTCCTTTCAACAACATCATTTTGTTGAGGAGTCCTAGGAGCTGAAAAATTATGAGATATGCCATGCTCTTTAAAATAATTTTCAAAATCTAAATTTTCAAACTCTTTTCCATGATCACTTATACTACTAGAAATAACATATCCTTTTTGAGTTTGTAAAGATTTTAAAAGAGGTATTAAAGAATGAAATCATGTTTATGAGCAAGGAAAAGTACCCAAGTAAATGTAGAATAGTCATCAACATAAACAAGACAATAATGCTTTCCACCAAGGCTTGCGGTTCTAGTTGGACCGAAAAGATTAATATGTAAAAGCTGTAAAGGTTTAGTAGTTAAAACAACATTTTTTGATTTAAAAGAGCTTCTATAATGTTTGCCTTTGGCACATGTATCACAGAAACTTTTCCTTTTGAAAATTAACTTTGGTAAACCTTTGACTAAATCCTTTTTATAAAGTTTTGAAATTACATCCATACTAGCATGTCCAAGTCTTCTATGCCATAATGATGTATCCTTATTTTTGGATGCAAACAAACAAAGATTTATTTGAGATGCATTATTTAGGTCCATATAGTATACATTCCCTTGGCAATAACCTATGAAAGCTATCTTATTTGTTTTGATGTCTGCTACTCTACATGTAAGGGATTCAAAAATCACTTTATATCCTCTATCACATAATTGGCTAATACTAAAAAGATTATGTTTCAAATTATTAACAAGTAAAACTTTGGATAGAGATACATCACAATTGCTGATAGAGCCGATACTGATGATTTTGCCTTTGGAGTTGTCACCAAAACTGACATTTCCACTTTTGGAGTTGAGTTCTTTGAATTTTGATTTGTCTCCAGTCATATGTCTTGAGCAATCACTACCCATGATCCATTTGTCTTTCTTGATCACTTGTACCTACAATACAATGTATGATTTATCCTTTCTTTGGTACCCAAGTACCTTTGGGTCCATACATGTTAGCATATTGAACAATCCTTACATCCTTATCAATTTGGATTGATCCTTTTGGAATCCATACCTTATTGATAGAGTAAGGTCTCCTATATTTAATAGGATATCTTTGTGTAATGTGACCAAAATATTTGCAATGAGTACACTTGACCATCCTTTTAGGATCCAACACTTTATTTTCAAAAAAGGTATTTACCTTCCTGACTTTAAGATTAGTATTGTATCCTAATCCAACCTTATCATAAAATGCTCTTTATGAATTAATGATATTTTCAAGAGTTTTGCTTCCAAGTGTGAACTTGTTTAAGAGTTCATTATGGTCTTTCAATTCTCTCTTGATTTTCTCATTTTCACTTAAGAGTTTTGAAAAATTATTTTGAATACCTTTATTGCTTGTCTTTTCTTGTTCAAGTTTCAGTAAATTTTTCTTCAAAATTTTGTTTTCTTTTGAAATTAGCAAAAAATCTTCCATAAGTTCATCAAAAGCAATCTTTAACTCTTGAAAAGTAAAAGATTCAGGACTTACCTCAAGGAGCTCCTCATCTTCAATTGTTTCATTTTCCATAGCCATGAAACATAAGTTAACATTTTCTTCTTTTTCTTCTTCGGTTGATTCTTCATCACTTGATGTATTACTTCCACTCCAAGCTGCATATGCTTTGTTTTTCTTCTTGAATTTCATTGACCTCTTTTCCGTCTTTTTGTTGTTCTTAAATTTTGGACAATTAGTTTTGATGTGCCCTGGTTTTCTACATTTAAAGTAATTATTTCTCCTTTGTTGTCTTCTCCTTTTTTGATTCTTTCTTTGACGCTTCTCCTCTTAAATCTATTATTGGAAAGGAATTTTCCAAACTTTGTCGATAGCATTGCAATGTCTTCATCTTCATCACTAGAAATGTCTTCATTTTTCTCTAGTGTTGTTTTTAAGGCAATTCATTTTTCTTTCTTTGTTGGCTTTTCTTCCTCTTCTCTTGATGCTTTTCTATTTTGAATTTTTAACTCAAAAGTCATAAGATTACCAACCAAGTCTTCAAGTGTCAAAGAATTCACATTCTTTGATTCTTCAATTGAATCTACCTTGGAATTGAACTTTGCTAGTAGAGACCTTAGAAGCATGGTAATCAATTCTTTTTTAGTGAAGACTTTATCTAATCCTTTCAAGTCATTCACAATTGTTGTGAATCTCTTGTATATTTCAACAATCTTCTCATCATTCTTCATTTTGAAATTTTCAAATTCAATGAGAAGCATATTAATTTTTTTTATCCTTGATTTGATTAGTTCTGTTAGTCCCTTTGGCAACCAAGAGAGGGGGGGGGGGGGGGGGTTAATTGGTTTTCTTTTAAAATAATGACCAATTAAAAATATGACGAAGGAAGAGAAGAAGAAAATCAACACAAAGATTTATAGCGGTTCGGCCAAAACAAGCTTGCATCCACTCCTCAAGATCACACTTGAGTATTTCACTATCTTTAATCCTTTTATAGGTTCAAGATCAAATCTAAGTATTTTGGTTCACACTTTAATCTTTTACAATGTGTTTTTCTTAAACTAGGCTCACACACAACCTAAAAGTTTAACAAGAGATGAGAAGAAAGAATTTTTTTTTTCTACCACACTCTCTTATAAACAATGATCTTCAACAACCTTGAAGATTTACAATAAATGCAAGTATATACTGATTTTTGCACAATAAATATGAATGATCTTTCAATAAATGACTTATGAACTTGTTTAAGGTTGTTTTCTACTCATTTAATACAAATCAACTCATATTTATAGTCTTGGTTCAAGAAAGAGCCGTTTTGACTCATTTTCCTGAAATAAATGCAACTGAAATTTCGCTCCAACGGCTAGTTTACAGGTGAGTCAAGCCCGCGACTAGAATCGTCATGCCCGCGGCTAGAATCGTCATGCCCGTGACTTGCATCTAATCTTTTCACTTGAAAAAAAATAAATTTGAATTTTACCAAGTCGCGCCCGCGACTAACAACTGTCGCGCCTGTGACCAATCATGATACTTAGCCATTAAACTTGGTTGAACTACTTCACGCTCGTGATTGAGCTGGTCAATCCTGTGATTTTATCTAGTCGCACCCGCAACGGTATAATGTCGTGCCCGCTACTGAAAGTCACTATTCATCTTGAAGCTACTAGATATTTTAAGATATTCTAATTTTAATTTCGCGCTCGCGAATAATTTTGTCACACCCGCAACTTTCTTGTGTCGTGCCCACTACTGGAGGGACACTGTTCACTTTGAAGCTACTGGATTTTTTTAGAATTCTCAAATTAATTTCGTGCCCACGACTAAAAAGTGTCGTGCCCACGATCTGAAGCTTTTCAAGACTGTGACTGATTTTGTCGCACCTGTGACCAAGTGGTCGCGCCCGCGACTAAGCAGTATCCTGCAATACTTCAGAGAAATTCTTGGAAATTCTTGCACATAATCAAACAAACTCATTAGTCCATTGATTTGGTGTTTGTAACCATCAAAATCAGTATGATGAAGACCCTAAGGTCTAACAATCTCCCCCTTTTTGATGGTGACAAACAACCAATTATAAAAAAGATGTGCATGATTATGTGTTTTAATAAACTCCCCCTTAATTTGTGTTTTATTCTGAAAAATCATAGAATATAACATTTATAACAAATATAACACACATATCACATATCACCACACATAATTTTCTCCCCCTTTGTTTGATACCAATAAAAAAAGTAATAGTAGATTTAATCAAATCTTTACAAGACAAAGTTTCAATAAACAAAGATCAAAACAAAAAAATCTATGAAGGTGGAATGACTGGAGCAGGATCCGAAGAACTCTCGACTGCAGCGACTCCAATAGCTGCAATGTCTGAGAAATCAGTATCGGCAGGTGCCTTGCCTTTATCCAAGGGTTGAGAAGGGGCAACATCTATGGGTAACTGATTGTTCCCATTCTCACTGGACTTGGCATCAGCTGTGTCTGAAGTAGATGGAGAAAAAGCCTCTCGATGCTCCATTTCTGCCAGAAACTCCCATTGTTGGCGACTTCAACGCTGAATGGCAGCTTTGAGAGAAGTCTTGACTTTAGTCTCAATAGAAGAGACTTTTTCATCCAATTTTTGTATGCGCGCCATAATCTCATTTTGGCGATTCTCCAAAGCATCGAAGCGAGCATTTAGAAATTCCATAAGTGAAGAGGAAAAAACGGTGTCTTCAGGAGATGCAGATTGAGGAGGAGCTGTGGTATCAACAGAGGGAGCAAGAACTTCTTCCTGTTGCTCAACATCCTCACCAATAGCAGGAATAACTTTGAGAATAAAAGATCCATCTGACCTTTTCTCAATGATCCCCATATGCTGCAAGGTAATAACCCCAAGGAATTTATTCTCTGGAAGATTATGAACCAGGGGTTTGAAAGTAGTGTTATCTGGAGCAAATGAAGGATTTTCACTGATTGCACAAGCTATATGTGTCACCAAGTGATCATAGACAATATCTACTAATTTCTTGCTAGCAATGTTATTAAATTGATCCACCAACCATCTAGCAGAGGTAATAGGATAACCTTTCTCGATGCACCAAAGAAAGAACAACTCGGTCTTAAAAAAAGAACTATAACTGGTTCCTCAACTATTGATTGTATAGGTAATAATTTTGTGAAACACCTTGAGAACAGGGTCTCTAATACTTGTGGATTTTGAAATTCTGGGGTTAAAGGGTTGGGAAGACCTAGTGATTTCCTTCCAAAACTCATGCATATTTTCTTCAAATTCATAGGAAAAACCAGTTGCCCCAATTTCAGTAAATCCAAAAAGCTGACCTATTTGCCTAAGAGAAAGAGTATAGGGTTTACCCAAGAGTTTGAAACTCATGTTTCCATAGGTGGATCCTCTTGTTGTGTCAAGAGAGAAAGTGGAGAAAAATTTCAAGGTAAGCAAAGGAAAATAATCACACTTAATATCCACCATTATGAGCCAATAGAGAGATTAGAGTTTTGTCCTAATGGGTTCACTCATCCTTAAACTGTCTAATTCCATCCAATTTACATATCAAGAAGGAAGAATTGAACAGTTTGAAGTAAGATTTTCATACTGGGTAATTTCCTAAAGAGTTAGGGATTGAACCAAAACTTATAGATCTATAGGATTTCATTCTTCATGATTGATTGGAGTCCTTTTCTTCTTTGGAATAGGTGTAGGAGAAGGAATTGAAGTGGGAGGAGGAGGAATAGGTGGAGAAGAGGATTATGAGGAGGAGGAACTTGGTTGAGGAGAGGGAATGGAGGTCTGCCCTAAATTTGGACGCTTGGAAGCTTCTTGACCCTTCCTAGCCCAAGATTTTACTCTTTTTGGTCCTATTGTGGTGTGAAATGATGATTGAAGCAAGAAAAAGAGAGAGATTTTGAGAGAAAATGTTTTTAGGTTGAGAGAGTGACTGAAAGTGTGAGAAAGAAGATTTGAAAACCTGAAAATTGTGCGAGTCGCGACTGCGATGTTGAGCTGGCGGGCAAAAAAATAAAGAAGAGATGAGAAATGGCGACTGCAACAAAAATTGATCGCGGCTGCGAAGGAAATGGTAGTGGATGCTATAAAAAACAGTCGCGACTGCGAACTAAACAGATAAAAAAAATAAAAAAAGTAGCGGTTTGCGACTCTTGGTATTCCGAGGGTCGTGGCTATGACTATCAAAAATTTAAAAAATACAATTATTTTTTAAAATTTTTTCCATCCAACATATCCAATTCTCTCTTAATAAAATTCATCCTTTCTTCATTCAAGGATTTTGTAAAAATATATGCGAATTGATTATTTGATACCATAAATTCTAGAGCAACATCATGGTTTTGCACATGAACTCTAAGAAAATGATGTCTAATGTCAATATGTTTACTTCTTGAATGTTGAATAGGGTTTTTTGATAAATTTATAGCACTTGTATTATCACATTTAATGGGAATAGTTTTTAGAGGCACACCAAAATCTTTAATTTATTGTTTCATCCATCGCACAATAACAAGCAGCTGCCATATATTCGGCTTTTACGGTGGACAAAGCCATGGAATTTTGCTTCCTGCTAAATCAAGAAACAAGACAATTTCCTAGGAGATGGCAAGTACCAGAGGTACTTTTCCTATCCAAGCAACTTTCGGCAAAATCTGCATCGGAATAACCAACAAGATTAAAGTCCATGCCTCTAGGATACCATAAGCCAATGTGTTGAGTGCCAATTAAATATTTAAAAATCCTTTTTACAGCATGCAAATGTGACTCTTTTGGACAAGATTGAAATCTAGCACATAAACATATGACAAACATAATATCGGGTCTACTAGCAGTTAAATAAAGCAAACTTTCAATCATACCTCTATATTTCTTTTCTTCAATAGGTTTGCCAAGATCATCCTTGTCAAGTTTAATAGAGGGGCTAATTGGAATTCTACTCGCCTTTGGTCCTTCCATCCTAAACCTTTTAAGAAGACTTTTTGTGTATTTAGATTGGTTGATGAAGATTCCTTCTTCTTCTTGCTTGATTTGAAGTCCAAGGAAATACTTCAATTCTCTCATCATGCTCATTTCAAATTCTTTTTGCATGCACTTAGAGAATTCTTTGTATAAAGACTCATTAGTAGCTCCAAATATTATGTCATCCATATAAATTTGCAAAATTGACAAATTTTTCTTGTCCTTTTTAATAAAGAGTGTTGTATCAACTTTTCCTTTTGAAAAACCATTTTTAATTAAAAAAGAACTAAGTCTATCAAACCAAGCTCTAGGAGCTTGTTTTAGACCGTATAGAGCTTTTTGAAGTTTGAAGACATGGTTTGGAAAATCATAATATTCAAAACCAGGAGGTTGAGCAACATACACTTCTTCTTCAATATAACCATTTAAAAAAGCACTTTTAATATCCATTTGATATAATTTAAAATTCATATGACATGTAAATGCTAGAAGTATTCTAATAGACTCAAGTCTAGCTAGTGGTGCAAAGGTTTCATCAAAATCTATACCTTCTTCTTGATTATACCCTTAAGCCACTAGCTTTGCCTT
>CANXYC010857070.1:0-16437 GCA_948193065.1 Aleurites moluccanus | reverse complement strand
AGGAAATTCCTGAGACAGAAAATTTCAGAATCCCCATCACTTTCTCTACTTTAAACATATCACCCAATCATTTAATCATTCAAATAACTCATCAAAAATGAATTTCAAAACTTGTTAAGTAATTTACCTTGGAGAAAAGTTACACCAAATCTCTTTCTAAGCCCAAATAATCCAATTAGAGTTTGAGGGAAGAATTATTTGTGAAGGAAATTGTGATAGATCAAAGTATTTTAGGAAGCTAAGAAGAAATTTTGTCTATGGTGAGGAGCTCACAAATTTCGGCCATGGAAGAGAGATTTGAAGAAGATGATGGCTTCTTATCATATTTATTTCTATAGGTAACAAATGTCCCAATAGGAAAAATAGGAAAAAGCAAATAGAAAAAGCAATAAAGAAAAAGAATAAAAGAAAGGAAAATCATTTGAATTATATAAATAATTATACATATATACCTATATATATATATATAATTATTTAGCCACTTTTGTTGACTTTTAGGTTAATCCTTGATTAATTATTAATTAATCCATTAATTAACTCTTAAATATTTTTAATTTATTTTGCTATATTTTTTAATACTCTAACATTTTTAACTATATTCATATTGCTCATTCTATTCGATTTAATTCTTATTTAAATTCTATAATTCACTCTAATGTCTATGTTCCATTGTCCTTGATAAATTTTCGGTTATTGCTTCCTGGAGAATTTAAAAAAAATTCCTACCCGATTTAAGTTTTCCACTATAATCGTTCGGGTTATTACAAATTAAAATGTTTGATTAATTCAATTCAAATAAAGAATTAAATTGGTAATTTAAATTATTGTTGTGGATTTGCAAGTGCATAAATTATTTTTATAGTTTTAGTGATGAATATAGTATTGTCCTATAAAAAGACAATGTCAAATATCAAAATAAGTATTTTTTTTATTATTTAAACAAAATTTATAAATTATTTTAAAATTAATATTAAAACAATATTTAAAATTAAAAATATAGTGAATTGAAAATTTCTAAGATTTGCAAAAATCAAATTAAGTCTGGAATTTAGATTTCTCAATTGAATTTTTATGATTTTTATAACTCATGAATAATTATTCAAATTTTATGGTTAATAAATTAATTATCTTAAAATAAATGTAATTTTCTCTCAAACAATTATACAAATACCTACATCAAGTTCATATATATTCTTAAGATCACTACGTTAATGTAAATCCATTAAAAATTTTAGTAATTTGTAATTTCTTAAAGTGTATTTTAATCTTTTAATAATACGATCCCTTAGATTATTGATCTAATGAACTAATGACATATTTTCTTTCTTAATTCATTGTAAATCATCTTAAATATTGTTTAATAATAATCAATTATCAAAAAATATTATTTCTATACCAATAAATTAACCAATTTAAATAAACACATAATAATCGATCAATCATAATTTAAATTATAAAGTTATTAAATTGATTACATCAAAATTTTAGAATCAAGAAATTAACTACTCATAATTGAAATCAAAATCATAAACTTCATTGGAATAAAATAAGAATTCAACATCTTACAATATAGATAAAACTAAAAATAAGAAGAGTTAAAAAATAAATTTTTTATAATTACAAAACTCAATATAAATTGCTAACTTTTCAATTTGAAGTTATTCCTTATTTTTCTTGAAGTTTTTCCTTTCTAGACTCCTTAAAAAAAATCTTTTGACACTTAGAAAATAAGCTTTCTCAATGTTAAATACTCAATTTCTGCTTTGTTTCTCTAAAAACCGGATCATAATGTGTTGAAGTCTCAAAAACATAGTAAGTGAGACTCAAAAATCGGATAGGTGTCTAGAAAATTAATTTTGGGCAAAAACCGGATCGAATGGTCAAAAATCGTGTCAAACACTTATAAAAACGGAGAATCGATTTTTGAGAGTAAACCTCTTTTAAAATTATTCAATTTTTAAACCAAAAATTCTATTATTTTCAATCTGACTTCAAACTTCAAAACTTAACAAAATAAATTAAATTTTAACAAAAAAAATCAAAATAAAATAAAATTAAAACTACAAAATCAATTCAAAAATAATTAAAACTACTATTAAAATTTAAACACATCAATTATATTTCAATGTAAATCTAAATTATTGGTTTTAGTGTTTTAAATTAGTAATTAATGATAAAATAAAATTTTATTTTCAATTTTACCAAGAATAAAATTGAAATTTTAAATTAAAGTAATTACAATCAACCAAATTAAAAAAAATTCTATAGATTTGCAGATTATAATATTTTTAGCATTGATTAAACCTTAAGAATTAATATTATATCTTTTATCACTAATTCTAACTGACATTTATAAAAGCACATCAAATAAAGGCTAATTAATAATTAATTGTGCTGTATATCTTCCTAATTAAGAATCATAATTATTAGTATTTCATTATTTTCCTAAATGGAGTTTCAATAATTTTATTCCAAAAAATATGTACAAATAAATCACAGGATTTATGTGTTTGTCACTTAATTTCCAAAACAAAAATTACCAATGAGAAAAACTGAAGGTAAATCTTAATTAAGTCATTAATTAATCACTTTATATATTAAGTCCAAATCATCAACAAATAATATATGACTCAAATGAAAAAAAAAAAAAAATAGTAGTACAATTGAACCTTTAGGTCCTGCATTAAAAAATAAATAAATAAAAGCTTTAATTAATAGCTATATAATCTATAGGGGTGTTTGGCAAATCAATAGTTATGTTGGGATTATGAAGCTAATATTGGCATTTGTGCAAAATTCCATTTTGAAAATAAGCTGCTGCTTCTAATTTATTAAAAAATTCAATCTAACTTTTCACAATTCATTATTCAATAATAAGTTCGACACTAAATTCTTTCAGGTTTGAAAAGTTTGAAAATAGAATTGAAATTGAAATTGAAATTGAAATTTTTAATTTCAATATTTCACAGCTATTTAAAATTAAAATTAAAATTCTAACTATAATTTCATGAAATTTTAATATAACTAAAAAATTAATTCAACAATTTCATTCTCAACCTATAATAATTACAATTTTATAATTACCATTATAATATTTTCTCTCATCGCCATCCCAGCACCACCACCACCTCTACTCTCGGCGCCAGCGCCACCTATATCTTCAGTCCTACAACCGGCAATAGTGGTTTGTCATCATCAACGACGGTGGTCTATCACCGTCAGCGATGGTGATCCGCCACCTTCGACGGACCATCACCACCGAAGATGATGACTCGTCGAACTGCTACTGTCGGCGATAATGACTCGCCGGATCATTATTGTCAGCGATTCATCACTACCGCCAATAGTCTATCACCACTTCCAACTTCACCGCTATTTTCATCGTCACCAATTTTTTTATTTAATTTTAATTTTAATTTCAATTTTTTTATAAAACAAATATTAGAATTATAATTTTAACAGAATTATAATTCTAAAAAATTAGAATTGATATTGAAATTTCCAATTTCAATTCCAATTCCTTGTCTCAAACATACTCTCAAAGATATTGCATGCTAAAATATTAATAAATTTTGGATCTAAAAATTTAAGAACCAAAAATCCAAATAATATTATTAGAATACACATAAATTTAATACATCATATATAAATATAAAAATGCTATAAATTAGTTTGTCTAATTAGTTTCAAAATGCTATTAATTTGATGATGAGTTGCTTCATCTTATCAAAGGAATATATACAATAATGACGAAGGCTCTAAGTGAACTATGGCAATATGCGGAGATTATTGACAATAAACATGTTCGTTGCAAATCTTGTCATCGCATTTTTAAGGGAAACAAAAACATAACAAGGATGATAAGACATTGGGCTGGATCAGTTAAAGGTGGCATTAAACCATGTACACAACCTAACCCAGATGCTAAAAGAGATGCAAGTTTAGCACTTGAGAATGTTAGCAAGAAATCTGATACTGCTCCAAGTTATCCTGATAATAGCAATACCGTTTCAGCAATTATTCCTAGAACTTTGAGTTTATCTCAAAATCCTTTGGCAGAGATAGGTAGAAATGATTATAAGGTGAATCATGATGTACTTGCCAAATTCCTTACCTATACTGGTGTACCATTTGATGTTGTTGAGACACCACCTTTTATGAACTTATGGAAAGCTTTTCATGGCACTGACTCTAAGCCGCCAAGTTCTTCACAGCTTCAAACTCGAATAGAAGCAGAAGTTGAAACTTTTGCAAGGGATGTTAAGAAATCATGGGCCTCAAGAGGTTGCACAATAATGCTTGAGAACTTGTGTAACCGGATTATTCTCATTGTATGTTCTGGAGGAAGGGCCCTGTTTATGAAATCCTTAGAAATGTCAAATCATGTTGATATTATGGAGTTTGTTTCTTCTCAAATTGAACAAGTTGGAGTTGACAATATTGTGCAACTTGTCACCAATGATGATACGGTTTATTTTCACTTGAGAAGTAAGACGTTTATCAGCAAGTATCCAAGAATTTACCAGATTCACTGTGTTGCTTATAAGGTTCAATCTCTGTTAAAGGCCATATGTGATGAAGTTGATTGGGTAAAAGAAACAATTGGTCAAGCAAAATCCATTGTTCAATATATGTACGGAAATGCTGCCATTTTATCACTGATGAAAAAATATATAAATAAGGACTTGAAGCAGCCTTGCTCTTCAAAATCTGCCTCCAACTATCACATGCTGCAATCCCTTCTTGGTAACAAGAATGAATTGCTAAAGCTCGTTGGTTCTGTGGATTGGAGTCTACTTAACTGTGACCAGAACCAGAAAGCAAAGTATATTATTCAAAGGTCAGAATTTTGGGGTCAACTGGAAGAAGTGAGACAAGTCATTGTGCCATTTATTCAAGTCCTTCGTTTAGTGGAAGACTTGAGACCCACTACAGGGTATTTGTATGAAGCAATGGAAAAGGCAGGAAAAGCAATTGAGCAACATTACAGTAATGACAAGATTAAGTATGGAAAGATAATCGAGTTGTTTGAAGAAAGGAAAAGAAATCAAAAGATCATGGATCCAATACATGCTGCTGCAGCTTTTCTGAATCCTGCTTATATGTGTAATCCTTGCTTTAAAATGAATACTGAAATGAAGGCTGGAATAGATTTTATATTGGCTACTTTGGGAAGCAGTGAAGACAAAGAAAACTTCATGCAAGAGCTGCAGCTTTATGAAGCAAAAGTATCAGAGGTGTTCAATGAAACCGCATATATAAAGATAAAAATAGCCAATCCTTGTAAGTATTATCCTCCTTTCCTATATATATATATATATTGGTATTAGGATTGGGTTGGACGCCATGACGGGTCAATCCATACCCATATATATCCATTTGAGTTAGTAACTGTTTTGGAAGTTATTTCATGGCTTTTCACATAAGTCATGCAACCCTTGATAATATATATATTATATTTTTGGGCAAGATTAACTCAAACAATGAAAACCTCTCTAATCTAATCTGTAAATCAAAACAATATCTAAGAGTGAATTAGATTGTGAATTATAGTGTATTTTCATTGTGATTTACACAAGGACTTGACATAACACATTCATATTTGGTATATTTGTGGAATTATCAATCGGTATGAATTCTAACCCATTTATTTCATTTATTTATTCTGCTGTGTTTTAATATATAAATACATTTATGTTTTTGGTTTCCCGTTATATATATGCAGGTGAATGGTGGGATTATTGTGGGGATAAATTGCCTATTTTACAGAAATGTGCAATTCGAATTTTGAGCCAACCCTGCAGAAGTTCATTTTATCTAAACCCCAATCCATTTGAAGTTGCACTAAGAAAGAGGATGAATGGAGCAATATATCAATCCTGGGATGATCTTGTATGCATGACAGTGAATACAATGATCATGGAAAAGTTCAAAGCTATGGAAGGGAAATTATTTCAACCAATTGACCCTGAAAATTGTGATGAATTACCTCATTATGTTGATCCCTCAATAGACTGGAGGAATGATCAAACAGATGTTATTAATGCAATTTCTTGTGATGAAACGATGGCTATGATCCGCTCACATCTTCTAGAGGTCAGTTTACTTATTACTGCTATATTTGGATGGCACATTTAATAGTTTGATTAATATTTTAATTTTTACTAGCTAGTACTTAACTTGGGCTAAGCATCTTCAAAAGTAAACTTCAGGGAATTTTATAAAAAAATCGAAAAAATAAAAATAAAAATTATTTTTATTATTGTAAAAATATTTTTTAAAAAATATTACATATATAAAATAAAATTTAAAAAAATTAGATGTATACCAAATATATATAAAAATATACCAAACATATACTAAATATATTAAATATATACAAAAATATATAAAAAAAAGGTAAAAGTAAAAAAAACCACAAAAAAAAAAATCATATATTTAAAAAAAAAAGTTTTTTTTTTTTTTTTTACTGTTTTTTTTTTATATATTTGATATATGTATAATATATTTTTAATATATATTTGATATATGTTGTATTTTTAAAAAAATATTTTTAAATATATAATATTTATTAAATTTTTTTTTTCTAACAGTAAAAGTAAAATATTTTTTATTTTTTTCGATATTTTTGAAAAAATTCCTTTTTATTTTCAGTAGGCTTCTTGTATTTTGAAAAGTGGTACTAGTTGTAGCTATTATCATAAACTAGCAACCTCAATCCGTAGTAAATATTTGGATTAAACGTAAATTAGCCCTTAATTCTTTTCAATTAGATTCAAAATTAATTTTAGAACCAAATTAACACTTGATGTTTAAAAATTGATTCAATCAAATTCAAAATTAACTTGAGGGCCAAATTAGTCTCTAACTTTTTATTTTTTCTAGTCAATAAAATCCAAATTAAGTTTTATTAAAAGGAATAAAAATTTAATTTATATATTAAATAATAAAATAATTTAAAATAAAAATAAATTTGAATAAAAATAAAAAAATTCTTATGTATTTCAAAAATTATAAAAAATTCGCAATTCATTATTTTTTTTTTCTCAACTTTCCCTTCACCAAACATTAAGTATTCATATTCATAGATTTTAATTTTCTAGTTTAAAGATAATAATTATTTTCTAGTTTTAGAATTGATAAATTTTTTATTATTAAGAAAGCTTTTATTTTACAAAACATAAAATTCATTTTTTTAAACAAAAATTGGATTCAATTAACTCTAGAAATAAAAATTCATAGACTAATTTAGCCCTAAAAGCTAATTGTGGATTTGATTTGACAAATTTTCAAATTTCAAAGGTTTTATTTCACCTTAAAGTTAATTTTGGGTCCAATTATAATTGGATATTAATATAGAAAAGTCAGAGATGAATTTTAACTTTAATCTTAAATATTTTACTAGATTAACCTTCCCATTTTTTAAAGGGGTGAATCTCAGTCTTTATTTTATGACCAAAATGATAGATGAAGTTTGATGTGATATATTTCCATGATTGTTGATATGCTACAACTAAACCTAACTGTATAGTTTCTGTTTTGGACCTAGGATGGAGCACATGAACAGGTGTCTATTCAAAATTTTCAAACAGCACAAGACTATATTTCCGGGAGTCTCATCACTGATCTGATTAACAATTATAACCATGCTAGCAGTTCCCAGATGCCTTCAAGTTCTCCTTGGAATGATCGGTATCCATATGATTAAAAAAATTTAGTAAGGTAAAATTTATCGTATGAGTTATGAGTTATAATATAGTGTTTAATTTAGTGGTATTGAAATTATCTCAAGAATTTAAAGTTTTCGAGTTAGAAATTCAGTTAGAGCTAAATTTACTAAAAAACAGCGTTGACCTCTTGCATTTTAATCATTTTGGATGATTTATTCTTGGACTGGTATCTGTATTAACATTATTTTAGCAGTTTTGGTTTAATTTATGTTCAACTTCAGGTTCATTTGAGAAATGTTCAAAATGATTTTTTTCCAGCAAAATGGGCAGCAGGAACTTGGTGCTCCACTCAATGTGGCAACATTGCAACTTATACAGCCCAGAACCTCCCCAAAAATCTCCCTCTCAATGTGGCAGCATGTAACAACAAAATATCTGAAAGAAAAGATATCACTACTTTTTAAGCTTTTTTATTTCTTCTGCCCTTTTTAACGTTGCAACTTGTACAGCCCAGTACCTCCCCAAAAATCTCCTCTTCTCTCTCTCTGTCGGTACTCTCCTCTTCTCTCTCACTAGAACCTCTTTTCTTCAAAAAGTTCACGGGCTGCTGCTAGCTTTTCTTTGGGCAGCAGCAGCCCCTCCCCCTTATTTTTAATGTTTTTTAGCTCTCCTAGATCTAAGGATTGTTCTTTTAGATTTAAGACTTTTTTTTAATCCTTTTATGGGTATTTTGATTTTGTAGATGAAGACATTTCCAAGAAGATTACTATGAGTCATAGCCTCGCAATGTATTACTCACTTCAAAAATATGCTCATTTTGATGTTGTGCTTGAACGATGAGAGTATAATGCAAAAATTTGTGGAAATCATTAGTTCAGCTAGCCGGAATACATTCCTAGAGGTGTGCATGAGGTGTTGAAGCCACCATTTTGTGAATAGTATCGAAGACTACTCGCTCGGTGTTTCAAGTATTTCTGACTACGATATTCTAGTCGATGCTATTGGTTTGCTTACCAAATGTTTATTTATTTCATGAAAGAAAATGATTAAATATAGAAATTTATTTAAATTATATGTATATATGTAATAATTTTAATTTAGAAAATTTTAGAATATTTGAGAAAATTAATGTGTGTGTTTAATTTAATTGGAAAAGATGTAGAAGCTTTTAGATTTAAATAATAATAATAAAGTAAAATATTTAATTTATGATTTAAATTTAGATAAAAATTTAATTTGAATCACGTAAAAAAAAAATATCAATTTTTTCTTTTGATTCAATTTATGGTCCAATTGAAAGTTTAGTCCGTTAAATAGATTAATGATGTTAGTTCTATTTTAGTAAAAAGATGTTATGGGATAAAATCATATTTTTAAATAATAAAAAAATAAGAAATTAAAATATTAAAATAATAAAATTTGAGAAAATAAAATATTAAAATCATTATCAATTGCACTCCACTAATTAAAATTTTTAAAAAGATAACCTATATGAAACCCAGATTACTCATATGGGTTCATCAAACAAAGAAAAAAATTATAATTAGAATAACAAAAAATATGCACAAACTCAATCAAACGGTTGGCAACATCAAGCCATCCATGGAGAGAAGCGATGTGGGGTGGAGTATTGCAGTCTTTAGAATGAACGAGAGATGGATCTTCTTTTAGAAGCTTGCAAACAACAATAACATCGTTTTGGTGAGCCACCATGACCGATGGTATTCAACGTAGAGTCGCTAGAGAAAGAATTACCGGTGGTATTCCATAACTTTGATTTTGTTGGCAGGAAGAAAGGTGGCGACAATAAGGGAGAACTTTCGCTAACGAGTCCGGTGATGATCCTGTTCGTGTCGGTGGTCCCACCAATCCTCTCTTGGTTGCTGCAAAAACTCTGTTTTGGCTTTGTGTTTTTTTGTTTCTTGTGGCTTTTGGTTTTTGTGATGAGTATGCTATGGAATCTAGCCTTTTGGTTTTGAAATTTTTGGGTTTGATAAAACTAGAACTTAGGTTTCTCAAAATGGGATTTTTGCATCTGGGTTCTTTCAACATTGATGGATTTCTTGTGGGTATTAGGTATACTGATGATGTATTTTGATCACTAATATCATTTTTTTTACTTTGTTTGATGAAACCAAGATTGGGTAATATGGGGTTTCATAGGTTCTAGATTGGCTAATTTGGGTTTTAGATTCATCTTTTTTAAAAAAAAAAAAAAATTAATTTTTTAGTTTTAAATTTTTAATTATTTAAAAATATAAAATGAGTCTCGTATATGAATATTTGGAGCTCACGTCACGTCTGTTAAATTCACGTGCTGGCACGTGATATAATAAGCCATCAATTAGAAATTAAGTTAAAAGGGAAAATTAATTTTTTTTTTCCTATCCAAATTGAACTTTTAGCTTAATTTCAGACCCTAACTTGAGTATTTTTCCTAATAATAATAATAAATAAATAATGGGTAGAAGAGTTCAGAATATTAGACTCTCTTAATGTTGGTGGATGGCCATTTTAAAACAAAAAATAAAAAAATAGAAGAGAACAGAGTGGAAAGAACGCAGAGAGAGAGAGAGAGCGCCAGGAAGAAGATAGAAACGAGAGGAGGGAAAGAAGAGGAGAGGAACAATAGTAAAATTCGGCCAAAGAAGATTACATCCAACTCTTGTAAACTTCCATGAACACTTCTCCTACCCTTAATTTCACCAGTGGGTTTCCAAAATCCACAGATTTTAGAAGAATGAGGAGATAGATTTTTGGTTTCCGATTACCCTCTTCAGTTCCGATTAAACCTGCCTTTCTTTAGACAAACTTATTTTCATTATGGTTTTCAATGTGGGTAAGGAAAGTTCTTTCTAATTATAAGCTTTAATTTCAGGTTTGATGCATTAAATTTCTATTCAATCATTTATAATATAATTTAGAATGAATTTCTTTAATTATTCTTTAAGAATATTAAGTAAATAGAATAATAATCTATCCTTTTTTTAGTGAAATTCTAATTACAATTCAGAAGCAAAGCTAGAGTGATGATTCTGATATAAGTAGAACCAAATGATGAATTTAAATAGATTATAATTCTAAGAGATTATGATATTGAGTCTGTTATCATTTTAAAAAAAATGTTTAAAGAGCTTAAATATTATCAGATATGGATTTTAACTTAATTTCATTATGTTTAAATATTTATTTTATTTTTCTAAACATTTATAGATTGTAAACAATAAAACCATAAATTCTTATGTTTATAAAAATAAATTATGGGAATTTCAATAATGAAATTATATTATAAAGGAATTATTTATTATTGAAACATAAAAATGAAATAAGTTGATATGTGATATTATTGTTAAAATTATTTATTTGCATGTAAATAAAAGATAGTACTTAAAGATATGAACTAAGCCAATAATTTAAGAATATGACCTAGGTAGACTAAATTCTGAATCTATCTACAATTATATGATTTTAAAAGACCAAATTCTAAATTAATAAACTAAAATAGGAACATTGTAACCTTTTGGGTTGTATTGTTAAAACGAGACAATGATATATAGTAAAACCATGAAATCAAATATATGGTTTTCAAATAAATAATAATTTCCATGGAAAATGGGAAATTGATTAATAAAATTATGAATTAATGTTGTTATTAATATTAAAAATGATTATGATTTAAACAAACAAGAACTAAATGTGAATAGTGATGAATTAATTTAAATAAAAGAATTAGATTGCAACTTGAGAAGTAACTGTGATACTAGTTATGAATGGAGGAAGGAATAATAATTAAAGGATCAAAATAGGGTATTAAGCCAGTTGTTTGTAACCAATTGGGTTGAAATGCTCACTGGAGCATTTATGAATTTAGAAAATGTTATAATTTATTTGTTATGCTGTGAATTTTTGTTAGGATTTTATTTAAGTAATGCATTTCTGCTCTATAAGACTAGTAATGAGCGTGACCATTAAGTAATGGGCATTACTTCCTTATGCTTGGCAATGTTTGTTAAGACCTAAAAACAGATGTTAACACCTGCGATTGAGAAAAAACATATTTAGAAATAAATGTTAAGCGGATTAAACAATAAAATAAAATTTGGACATCATCAAAACACATATATAGACAATAATCTCTCCCTTTTGATGCTGATAAAACTTAATCATGACTACTATGAATTTATACAATTAACAAATAATTTAAGAACTACACAATTTAAAATAAATAAATTAAAAAAAACTTGATATATACAATGAAGTTCATATACAAACTAACAATAGATATGGGTCTAAATTCACTCAATGTCTAAAAATAAATACTACTACTAATAATATATAAATTGTTGTTGTTATTATTATTATTATTATCCACCAAAATAAATTCCTAAATAATGCATACAACATCGCTTGAATACAATAATTAAAAGGGAATTAAAAAATAAATCACACAATAGCCATTGACTCATGATCCACAGGAGGAAGCAACTCCCCAGAAAGAGAACTTTACTCAACATCTATAATCTATAAAATAAAATGAATCAAAACGGTAGGTAGTGTAGCTGCTAAGGTCATAAGAAGAAGTATAACAACATTTGTACGGATAAGCTGAATCATAATTGCAATAATTATCAAAGGCAACACTATCCGTTTATCCAAAATCTTTTGAATAATATTAGATCTTGGCACTCAATTTAATAACAATAGCTTCAATGATCTATCATAAGTCATAATCACTAATAAGATCAAAGACACCTTATGCATTGAAATTTGGGTGATGAAGAGCTCTATCCACATAAAATGTGAGTAATATAATGCAAAATGGTTTAGATTTCTAATAATTCTTAGAGCAGCTGCATCTAGCCAAGTTTGAAGGGATGTTGAAGGGAAATACTAATCTGAATTCAACACGCATGAAGTAATTCTAATTCACTCTGATAGAATCTTTTAACTCGTTGATATTATTTTGCGAAGCTGATTTTGAGGGGATGTTTAGCCTCTGAAGAATTTCTCCATAGCTAGCAATGTTTTATGGTTAGATATAATGCAATTGCATGCTATTTGATAAAGGCTAGCTATTTGATTGGTTTATTTAGTAATGGACGATTGAGGAGAAATTTATAAGTAGAATTTGTCGAGTTATTAAAAATAACATTGTTTTAGGTCTAAATTATTGAAGATTTATCAAGGCATAAAAGAAATGGAATTTTCTCAAATAATATTATTTTGCTTTTTTATGTAGAAAGATTTTGTTATTAACTTTTTCATTAAATAATTGTGTTACTAATTTTTATTATTTATTAATTTATAAAAAATTTTGTAAATTGAATCTATTTAAGAAGTTACTAAGAGAGATGGAGAGAGAATATTGGATACAATCAATGTATATGAAATACTCCCTTTCATAATTAAGTATGATTTATTTATCTCAATGTATATGAAATACTCTCTTTCATAATTAAGTACGATTTACTTATCCTAATTTTAGGTAGTATTTACCTGATTATGAACTTAAAGTGCATTATTTTTGTGTGTTTTTGATGTAGATATCATAACACTAATTAGTATTTAATTATATAATTCAACATTAAAATTAAAATTTCAATATATATATATATATATATATATATATATATATATATATATATATATATATATCATAATGCTAATTAGTATTTAATTATATAATTCAACATGTAAAATTAAAATTTCAATATTTTTATTTTAAAACTATTTTTAAGTATATATATCTTAATTAAATATTCTATGATTAAGCCAAAATTTTCTTAAAATAATAAATTAAAATTGTTAACTTTGACTTTAGTTTAACATTACACTAAAACAAATTTGAAATTTGAAATTTGAAACAATCTTATAAAATTCAAACCCTAATTTTTTAATACTTAATTCCAAATTTTATTAAATATGCAACAAAATATCCTAAAAGTGCAAAATTATGTTTCATAAGTATAAGTCTATTTTCAAAAGATGGGATAAAATTATAAAAAATTAAAAAATTTGGAGTATTTTAGACCAATAAATTATACTTTTAATAGTCATTCAAGAGTTAGTTAACTAACATACTGATTAGGTTACTTTTGCCACAAGTAATTTAGTCTTAGTTTATTTTGGTACATCAAAATTTATTTAAATGAGATAGGGTTAGTTTTAGATAACTTGAAGTTAAAACTTAGATATTTAATTTATATGTTAAATATATTTTTTTAAACTATTAAGGGTCTTAGCCACCATATTGAAAACGTTTTTGTGGAAAAATATTTTTCATTATTAATTGATTAATATAAAATTTTCATAATAATTATTTGAGTACTAAATATAAGATTTTGAGTACTAAATATAAGATTTGTTCTTTGAAAATAGTAAATAAAGTTATATAAGATTCAATGAAAATAGTAAATTGAAATATAATATTATTTTCTCTGTTCAAATATTTCTCTCAAAAGCAATATCCCTCTAATTAGAAACTTAAATTTTACAAAAATTTGATTTAAATTATTTTTCTCTATCAATTTCCATTTCATGTTTAGAATAAAATAATTTATAAAATTTAATTCTTTTAATATAAAAAAAATATTATTCAAAATTAAGTAGTAATTATGTCATTTTGCCAAAACTTAATTTAATTAAAATTTGATTTATAGTTAAATTCTATAAATATATATTATAATTTTCTAAAGTTTCAATACCATTAGATATTATTAAATAAATATAGGTAGTTAAAAAATAAAACAAATTAAATTCATTATCTATATATATAATTTTGAAATAATTATTTTTTGCACTGTTGAATTGAATTATTTCAAATGAGTTTCAAATGAGCTTTTCTAAAAAGCGTCTACATATTAATAATTTTTAAGATAAAATTAAAGTATGATAAATAATTTTTTTTTATTTGTTTTAGATTTTCATTTCATCTCTTCTGGTTCTAGCTATCCGTATCAGTGTTATCGCGAAATTTCACAACGGCAATGGAATGCCAATAGATAATAGCATCCGCATCCGTTCACCTCTCTTTGCAGGTTAAAGCAAGGTCAACATCAACAACCGAGAAGAAAAAACTTTTTTCCTGTTATATTGGATTTAGTTATACTATGATTTATTAGATTTCTCTTGTTTTTTTTAAGCCTTAAAAGGATGGTAATGAGACTTTGAATAATTTGCTCCCGTGTTATTTCACGTTATTGCAATTAATGTCTCAAAATTTTTAGCTTTTATGTTGTTGACATGGGATTCGGGAACTGGGAAACTCACAATCTAGACAATGATAGATCTTCATTGAGTCTGGCTTCATTTTTTTGTTTTGCTTATTTATTTGGTTACATCATCCTCAAGTATTAATTTATGTATTTAACCTATATTACTGAATCTAATCTGTCTGCATTTGGTATGCAAGTGCACAAAATTATCCTTTTATAACTAGGGCTAATTTGATCATCCATTAGATTGTAGCTTGTCTACTAATTAATGGATTTGTCTCTATTATTGATTTTAAGTATGAGCATTCACTATAATAGATTTAGCCTTTTCCGATGCTTTATCGACGGCATTTCAGTAAACTACCGGGAAAAATTTTATTTTTTAAAAAAATTTAATGTTTTTCTGGCGCTTTTATTTATACGGGGAAAAACATACTTTTATCGACATTCGCCGGTAAATACATACTTTTGTCGGTACTTTGTTTTAAAGCGTCGAAAAATCCAAAATTCAGAAAAAAAAAAATGAAACTCGAGAGATAGTAGCGAAAATCGGATACCCGGTATTTTGCCACCATACCCGGTAAAAACATATTTTTACCGGCATTTGAATATGAAGCGCTGACAAATACATACTTTTGCCAGTGCTTTATTTTAAAGCGCCAAAAAATCCAAAATTCAGAAGAAAAAAAATGAAACTTGAGAGATAGTAGCGAATACCGGGTACCTGGTATTTTACCACCATACCCGGTATTTCGCTTGGAAACCAAATATATCACAATCTTGGTTGAAAATTTTCATTTTGCAGGCTGCCTTTTTTTTTTTCTTTTTTTTTTCCTTCCTTCTTATGCATTAAATCTTCTCCTTTTTTCCTTCCCTCTTTCTCTGGCACTAAAGCTCCTTCTTCTCAAGTTGTTTTGCTTGCCGTTCGGCAATAGCCACTTGCCATTCGTCGCTTGCCCGCTCGTCTTCTCTGTGGTTCTCGCACATCAAGTCAGTTTATTTTTTCTTGTTATTTTGTTATTTTTTTTTTCAGTTAAGATGTATGATATGTTTGTTTGATTTGAAATCTCTAATCCTATTATCCCCAAATTTCTTCTTGAAATCCCTGATCCTATTTTTCCCAAATTTTTCTTTCTTCTTAAAATCCCTAATCCTTTTTTTCCCCAAATTTTGAATTTATAAACCAGAATTTCGATTTAGCTTGCATTATTTGAGATATATGGTAAATAAACTGTGGTACCATTATTTCTTTTCGTTTGATAGTTAGTGGCAAATAATAGATAAGCTCTTCAATTATAAGTAAGCAAGTTCCATTTAATTACTAATATTTATGGAAGAAAATATACTTTGTGTTTGACTTTTTTTTTTTTAATGCAAGAATGAAATTGATGGGCCATGAGCACTATTGTGTTAGTGTTGTCAAATTTTACTTGTTTGGTTGTAGGAGCATTGAGGACCATCTTCCACTCCACTTCTAGTTTCTCACACTTCCCCACTATATATTTTGCATTGGTTTATTTGTCTAATTATAGGTTTTGGTTTTGGAGATAATA
>CANXYC010856888.1:0-40378 GCA_948193065.1 Aleurites moluccanus | reverse complement strand
AATATATATATATATATATATATATATATATATATATATATATATGAAAGAGATAAAAATTATTATAAAATATAAATATGTTACTTCTTTCGTTCTAAAATATTTATTTTTTTAGATTTTTTATAAAATATATATCATTTTAGCATTTCAGAAAGATATTTATTATTTTCTTTCAATTTTACTCTCCATTTATTTTTCTATTAAATATTTGTATTAATTATTTTTATTTCTCCACATTAAAATAAAATAAAAATAATATTTTAGTCTTTTTATCTCAGGATTATGACAATTTAATAACTTTTAAAATCTGTACACTGAAATCGTAAACCGCAAATATTTTAAAACGGTTACATATATTCTGCAGTAGATGGCTTGGCTGTCAGTTTGGTTGATCTCTCTCTTATGCAATTCTGCTGCCAAGTCATGTGCCTTCAATCTTTTAGTTATGTAACTGATGTTTGCTATTGATTGGTGAGAAGACCTCTTGGCTTGGTTGTTCATCTGGCTTGCTTTGTTCATTTTTACTGCCAAGTTATGTGACTTCATTTCCCTTAATAATATAACTTTCCTTTTTATATATATATATATATATATATATATATATATATATATTCATGTGTATTACTATTAAATACATGTACACACATATACATATATGTATATACAGATAATCTAAATAGGTATGTGTACACTTATTTATGTCAATATTTGAGGGAATTGTCGAGTGCAATTGATGCAGTAAATTTTAGGAGATTTTTGATATTTCCATTTAGCATTAATTATTTTAAATTATTTGATAATATTTATTTTGAAATTTTAATTAAATTAAAAAAATTACCTAAAATAATAAATCAAAATTTTTAACTTAAATTTATATTAAAAATGATAAGTGATTATATTTAAATATAATTTTTACAATTTAAAAATTATATTATTCTAATACTTAATTTATAATTTTACTAAATACGACTTTAATGTACTAACACTTATAAATATACAAGACTCCTTTAAAATTAGGAAATATTACACAAATATATATATATATATATATATATATATTAACTTTATGGTTATTTTTTTTTATTTTTTTATATATGATTTAGTATATGTGTAGTATATATTTGGTATGTCGTATTTTTTTAAAAAAAATTTTAGATATATAATATTTTTGAAAAAATATTTTTAGATATGTAATATTTTAAAAAAAAAAATTCTAATAGTAAAAATGAAATATTTTTTATTTTTTTCGATATTTTTGAAAAAACCACTTAAAATTATGAAAATGTGGGTGACATTATATATATATTTTTTTCCTTTAGTTGATATGATAGTTTATATTGATATTCAAAATATGTCTAGAAGAGATCGAGACTGAACTAACTTAGACTAATTACACAAGAGCTTATATAAAAAAAATGACGTCAGAAGTTTACACATCGATCTATATATTACACACAAGAGCTCCCATTTTCAACCCTTCTGATTTAATTTGTTAAAGTAACTGAAATATTCTAAATACATTATTCGAAAGAATTGTAAAAAACTTCTAATCTCATCCAGAAAGAAAAGAAAAAACATAAAGCGAGAAGACCATATATATTTATATATATATATTTACAAATCAAAACTAATAAATAGATTCATGGTTTTTGAAAATGACCAATTAATGTGCTTAATTGCCAGCACTAGAAATCAAGATTTGTAAACTACTTATATATATATAATGTAAATAAAAATTAGCATTAAAATCATTTGATGTATAAAATTTCTGCAATTAAAATTACCATTTTGTTATTAATATATATATATATATATATATATATATATATATATATATATATATATATATATATATATATATTTTAAATGTCGTTAAAGAGAATGTTATCGAGAATGAAAGTATATTTTCAATTTCTGAAAACAAGGTTCTTTGTGCAGGAAAAGCTCAACTACTAAACCTGCCAAGATGCATAAATAATGAGTGAACAAAGCAAAAATCTTCTAATAAGCTGAGATTAGTACTAACTGCAGATTCCTGTGAGGTTCTTGGAGTTATTGTGATGATCACTTTAGTAACTTTTCTATTGTTTAAAAAAGAGGGAGAAAAAAAAAAAGCTTTGGGGTCCTCATTGAAAATATTTTTTTCAAAAAGAATCATATCAAGATCCCTTTAGGGCGACCGAGGTGTTTTTGTATTTGTTTATATAAAATAATTCTTGCACCAGATGAAATGGCTATTGCAGTAAAAAATACTTAACCTCGTTTGTAAAGGAGCTTTGAAAAGTTTTTGGGCATATTGTAAGGCTATGAAAAATATCAGCCATCACGTTGTTCCAGCATTGATTCCCAATATGATAATGATTCTAAAGCTCTTGTTTATAAATTCATGGCCAATGGTAGCTTAGAAGACATCAACAATTGAGAGAATACTTCCGAGAGGTCATTCTATATCAGAAATGTAAATGAACTCATGGAATAGCTGCAGCGTTATTGAGACAATAAAAAGGAAAATTTACTGAGAAATAATTTGTTAATTGGCATGTGAACTCTTCTATATATCAGTTGCTACATAAGACTATGTTTCAGCAACTCTAATACAAAAGCACAACTTGTTCATGAGTTCTATTTAGTAAACCAAGACAATTTTTGATATTGTTGAGAATTTATCATCAGTAAAAATTTATGATTGTTTATTCTGAAGCAATACATAAAATCAATAAATCTTGCAAGAGATGCATTTTTCGAAACATTATTGTTTGAGTATTTTATATATCTTCTGATAAGAGAATGATGTGTGCCTACTTGTGCCTCTCAGTATGAAGGATTTTCTCAACTCCAAGCAATTCAGCAACAACTTCACCAATGTCCATTCTATTTCTTGGCAATTCTTCAGAACAAGCAACTCCAACTTTAAGAATTGAGACCAGACAATCTAAAGTTTTGTCGCTGGTAATATTTTGTGAGGCATTGGCACTTGTTCCCTCGTCTTCTCTTAAGAGAAATGGATCCACTGCTACTATTGTCCTATTAGGCAAAGCCATTTTAGCCAAGTTGTGAAGGCTCAGCCCGTCCTTAAACATCTCGTCGATTGGTTTCTTTCCTGTGAACATCTCTAGCAACAAGATTCCATAACTATACGCATCTCCATACTTTGACACTTCACCTCCCATGCCATGTTCTGCATTTCATGTGTCCAAACACAACAAAGAATTTTGTAAGAAAATTTCATGCACAACTTGTTTAAAAGAATTATCTAGAAGAGTTTTACCTGGGGCTGCATAGCCAATGGAGCTAGATGGATTTGAAGATGAGTGACGGGGAGCTTCTAGGAGAAATCTTGTTAATCCGAAATCTCCAACATGAGCAGTCATATCGTTATCCAAAAGAATATTGCTTGGCTTTAGATCGCAGTGAACAATAGGAACTCGACATTGGTGGTGTAAGTAGTCAAGGACACTAGCTACATCAAGTGCAATATTTAACCTCTGAATCAGACTCAAATTTCTAGGTTGATGAGCATGATTGAATCTCGAATGCAACCATTCCTCTAAGCTTCCATTGTCCATGAACTCTAAACAAGAGCTTTAAAATCCTTGAGAATCAATGCTTGGACATACTGTTAATATTTTAACTAGATTTCGATGCCTGATATTTTTCAAAGCCTCACATTCTACCATAAAACTTTTCGAAGCTCCTTTGTGAAGAAGGTTAAGTAAATAGCCATTTCACCTGGTGCAAGAATTCATTTGTAAATAGATCCAAAACTACCTGCACTAATCAAGTTGGTTGAAGAAAACCCGTCAGTTGCTCTAAAGAGATCCTGATATGGTACTTTCTGAAAAAATGTTGCCAATGAAGACCCAAAAGCTGATTTCTTTCTCCTCCTTTTTAAAGAATATAAAAGTGCCAAAATTATCGTAAAAACAACTCCAAGAACCCCACAAGCAGCAGCTGCAATTATCAGTCTCAGCTTACTGGAAGATTTTGTCTTTGTTGATTCATTGGAGATGCATTTCGGCAGGCTCAATTGAGGTATTCCTCCACAAAGATTTTCATCTCCTGCAACTGAAAATGCACTTCCATTCCTGAAGACTCCTTCTGCAGGCAGTTCACCTTCAAAGTCATCATATGACAAATCCAAATTCTCCAATAACTTCCACTCTCCCAAAAACTTTGGAATTTCTCCACTCAAGTTGTTGTAAGAGAGATTAAGATCTTTAATTGCTCTCATAGAACTCAAAGACTCGGGAATTATTTCTTACAAAAAGTTCTTATCCAAATATAAACTTTCCTTATTTGTGCATCTTCAAAGACTTCCAGGAATTTCACCAGATAGCTTGTTTTTCGAAACATCAATATTCACCAAGTTACTTACTTCTAAGGGAAGTGAGCCTGTCAACTGATTTTCAAACAAATCCAAAGTGATTGATAATGATCGAATACCAACAATTTCTTTCGGTATAGAACCATTCAGATTGTTCTTGGAAAGACTCAACTGCAACAATTTTGTGCAATTTCCAAGGCTTAATGGGATGCTGCCCTCTAATTTATTTGCTTTTAAGTAAAGAACTACTAGTGAACTAATATTTCCAAGAGAAGATGGGATAGTTCCTGAAATATTGTTTTCATTGAGATACAAAAGTGTACAATTCTTCAGTCTACCAATAGAACTTGGTATGTTACCAGTCAATTGATTAGTCTCAAATCCCAAAGCCTCTAGACTGAAAAGATTTCCAATCTCAGTTGGAATGCTTCCGTGAATCCGATTTCTTCCAAATGCCATTTGTGTAAGCATTGTTCAGAAGTTACTAATAATTTTAAGCATGACTCCTCCCAAATTGTTATCACTTGTGCCCAAACTTCCAACTCGGTGTTATTTGCTAAGCTATAGAGAAAACTCAAATCAACATCTTCATCATTTCCAAGATTGTTCCCATAAATTCCCAAATATGACAGATTATGCAAGTGTGCAAAACTAGGCACTTTCCCAGAGAAATTGTTTAGTGACATATCAATTGCAACGAGATTCAAGGCGTTTGAGATTGTTGCTGGAATTAATCCATTAAATTTGTTTCCGAAAAGTCTGAGAATCTGAAGATTTGGAAGAGTTTCTCCCAAGTCCTGGTGAAGACTCCCTTCAAGTTGGTTAAGCAGCACAGACAAAAGAGCAAGAGAGGAAAGATTATACATAGAAGAAGGTATAATACCACAAATTATTTTTCCCTAGTGAAAAAGCCTTTAGTCTTGTCAATTGGCCGATACTAGTTGGAATATTTCCATTCAAATTATTTGTTGTTCCATACATGCTTTCTAAAAATGAAAGATTTCCAAAAGAAGGCGGTATCTCACCGACTAGATTATTTACCTCAAAAATAAAAGTTTGCAGCTTTGACAAAGATCCAAGTTCAGCAGGAAGCTTACCAGTAAGATTGTTGCTGCGAACAATAAGTCTGATGAGGTTAGAGCAACGTAAAATGTTGACAGGAATTTCGCCTGTGAAACTGTTGTTTCTAAGGATTAGCATTTGTAACCTGAGCAAGTTACCAATTTCCTGAGGGATATTGTGAGTTAAGCTGTTGTTTCCCAAGTTCAATATCCTGAGAAAACTCAAGTTCCCTATGTGAGGACTTAAGCTGCCACTTGGCCTGCAAGATTGCGGATCAAGCTTAATGACTCTTTGATGGCAGGATACACATGTAACGCCTGACCATAGGCAAAAGTGTAAAGATTGATTCCTTGAACTCAGGATATTGAGAGGATCATTAGTGATTTGAGATTTAAAGGCTAGTAAGTAGAGTCTGTCAGTTTCATTTCTTCCAAGTAGTGAAAACGAAAAGGAATATTGAATCACTTGCAAGAAAATTGAGAGCAAGAATATGCATTTGCCAAGACCTTGTGACTCCATTTTAGTCATCAACATTCATTGAGCTTTAATTAAAGTATTGAAGATGTTCTCAGTTCTGTCTATAAACAAATGTACCATACAAAGATGCAAATCCTGACAAGTATTTTTTTTTAGCACATCAGAAAATTTTTTAAGTGAAAGAAATATAAAATCAAGTTTTCCACTCCAATAAGAAAAAAAAATGAAATTTTAAAATATATTTAGAGTAATCTCATTATTATTTTCTTTTGACTTTAGGCTCCTTATAATAATTCATTTTGTATTGACTTAATACTCAACTCAACTCAATTTAACCTTGATTAAAATCGACTATATAGATTTGACTTTGGACTCCTTGCAATAATTCATTTCTGATAGTTTGTGTTAACTTAATACTCAACTTAACCTTAATTAGGATTGATTATCTGGATTTTTTTATTTATACTCCAAATAATTTTGAATAATATTTTTTAATAATTATAGAATTTTACTTTCAATTTATTGAAAATCTTACAGTCACATAAAATTTTCATGACAAACTTATATTTCAATCACTTTGTTTTTATCTTGTATCCAACATTCTTTTCACAACCTTCATCTCTCATTGGAGGATTGAGTCTACATACTTAAAATGATTATTTTGAAATAATGTTCTTATTATCCCACTTCAATTTCCACTAAATTTTTAATGCATGTATTTCATCTTAATTTTACTTAATATGTCAGAAAATTTATTAAAATAAATTAATGATAATATGGACATTATAATAATAATTTGATTAATTTTGGACTAATTTTAACTATTGTTCACACTCAAATAAAATAAGTGGTTAGATTATAATTAAATTAAAAATAATTTTGTAACTTTCAAATCACAACAAATAAATATTACTTTTCACATCAATAAAAAATATTTTTTATTTCTTCAAAATATTGAAACAATAAATTAAATATTTAACAAAACAATTATGTTAAAAGTTGAAAAAAATTTATAAATCTCATATTTTGCTCTTGATTATGTAAATAAAATTTATATGTATCCATTATATAAAAAAATAATAAAATTACTTATGGTTTAATTGCATTTTAGTAACTAATTTTGTCAAAGTATGATATAATTTTAGAATTTCTTATGTTTAATTGTTAAATCCCTTCTTAATATTAGCTTAGACCTTTACAAATATATTTCTTTAAACAATTTGTATATACCAAAACTAAATTTAAAATTAAAAAAGTACAATAAAAAATAACATGGAAAATAATATATGAATACAACATTATGCTATGAAGAAAAATCAACTAACCTTCACTCCAAGTAGGCAAAAATGTTTAACCTTTAATAACCTTTTACTCCATTTCCAAAATCTCCATTAAAGCACCTTTTATATGACAAATTTCTTTTATTTATAGAGAGGGAATTGGCAGAAGAGTGTGTATATATATATATATATATATATAATTAAAGAAGAGTAATCTCTATTTGATTAAATGATTGAATTTGGTATATTGCATCATTAATAATTACAGTATACCTCTATAGATTAATATTTAATAAATTAATAACTTCTATTATATAATAATTTTTTACAGTCCTGATTAGGGTTAATAGACTAAATTAATACTCGATTAATTAATATATTTTTTAATTAATAAAATTTATAAGTTCTAACAATTTTAATTTATAGAGGTTTTACTGTAATTGACTTGTTAATTAAATAGGTAAAATGTGATTTTCGAGTTGATAAGTTTGAAAGTTTAAAAATATTGTATTATTTTTTATTAATTTAATGTTAATATATTTGAAAATGGAAAAATAGTAATTTTTTATCTATATTTTAATTATTATATACATTGCATCTTTTCAACTCTAAATAGTAACTAAATACCATTATGCAAAGTTGAGATCAATTAAATAAATTAATGCCAAGAATATAGGTTCATAAGTTTTGTAAAACATTGTTCTATTTGTATATTATGCTGGCAGTGATGATTAAATTAATAATTACAATTACAATGATTGTTAAGAGATTCTTGATTTATAGTTAGATTTGTGTTTGCAAAAAAACCATTAGCTTTTATCATAAATGACTAATCAAAGATTTCAAAACAAAACTCTTCAACTTTTATAAAGACAAATGGATCATTTGATTCTATGTTTGTCCTTAATATGCTTCCTACTTTTCATCTTTGATTTTGTCACCATCTTTTTGCCAAATGAAATAATGAACAAGAAAGTGTATATTTGATATTATCAATTCTTGTGATTTTTATCGGATTCGAATTTGAATTAATACTAAAAAAAATTTATGTCCATAAATTATTAGAATGACAAGTAAAAAATGTCAACAACATAAATTCTAATTAAGAGTGATAACAGCTTTTGTCCTCTCAAAAAAATTAAAAAAGGTGATACCTTGTGATTAAATGGCACAATTAACATAATTCACCAAAAGACAATTAAAAAAGTGGAAGGAAGAAAAGTATCATTCTAAAATAAATGGAAACAGTCTTAGTTAATATATGGTATAGTTTAATTAAAAGCATCATTCTACTTATGATAAATTTAATATGTTTAGGGTATAAAAATTAAATGCTAAACAATCATTTCAAATAATTTTTAAAATAGCATTGAAAGAAGTGTTTTAATTTTATAAAAAAATAAATATCCAATTTCAACTTTAATGATAAATTATACAAATAATTTTAAGGATTAGTCTGATTGATAAAAAAATTTATTTTTATTTTCATTAATAATTTTTTAATGTATAGGTCGAATATAGAAATATGCTTTTAAATTTATTTGAATAGAGGACTTAATCTCAATTAATTCTTATTTTCAAAAATAAGAATCAATAATTCAAATACTCATCTTTCTTTCTTTTAAAGAATTTTTATTTTGTATAAAGATATACTTTAATCAATACGATGAAAGTTATATACCTTATGGATAAATAGCTCACAATTATCAGACTCGCTGTCATAAAAACAAAACAAGAAAATAGGTTGCAAGGGATATTTAACAACTCGTGTTGAGAAAACGATGTTAACTAAGCCGAAGCAAACATTATGGCTAGAAATTAACAGCTTTCCTCTAGGTCTATCCATCATAGTATACAAATATTGTCCACAAAAACACTAGTCTATAATATATATATATATATATATATATATATATATATATATATATATATATATATATATATCTCTCATCTTTTTTAACCAACAATGCCTTTCCCATTCTTTCATTAATTGTTCAACTGGGGACTAAACTTAGCAAGCACTTAAGTTCTAATGGGTCAAAGTTGTTCAAGTAAAAAATCCTCCATTGTTGAATTACTCGAGCCCGAATGCCTCAAAGCAAAGAAGAAGAAGAAGATGAAGAACAAGACTTTAGAGGAGTGGCTCTTAGGGTCTCCTAGTATGAAACCAGACTGCATAAATGGCGGTGAACTTTTTGTTTTGAAACATTTCTCTAAAAGGGTATACCCATCATCTTCTATAATAGAATTTGAACAACCCCATGAAGATATAATTTCCTTGGAGAGATTGGTTCTGCTTGATAGAGAAGCTGATCTTCAAGACTGTATCAGATTTTCTTCTTCAATGGTGGTTTCTAATTCTTCAATTAGCAAAACCCAAAACGTGAAGTCAAAGAAAAAGGTTAGCTTTAAATTGCCTGAGGAAGCTGATATAATCATATTTTACTCACCAAAGGAGTCCACAAAGAGTTACCAAAATTACTCTTATGTAATTCTTCATTTTTAATTAATACATATGAGCTTGAACTTTTAAGTCGACTGATGTATTAATTAGATTTAACTATTTCTAGTTAAAGAGCTTTTTTATTGTGGCCATCAAAATTCTATTACTGATGTACAAGGAACCTTCTTTTTTTAAGGTACATTAAAAATTATCATTCACATTAGGGATCTTACGAACATTAACTCAGAATTGAATGAATAAGTTTCCTGCAAAATAGAGAGCCGACAAAGATATCTATCAGCCCTTGATGCGCATTAGCAAACCAAAAAATACATCTTAATTTTAGTTAAAAAAAATTCAAATTGCTATAGCAAAATTTGCAGCTTTATAGGCTAATATGACCAAATTAATGTTTGTGAAGGTCATAAAAGGTATCACTTATTTCAATACAATATAGTTACTGTTTGCTGTCTTCTGAATCCTAGAAATTCTCTTCAGAGTACTTGCAAAAGCTTCCTTGTCCTGTATCAAAGAGTTTAGTTCAATCAGGAGAAGGGAAGATTTAAAATCTTTAAGCATTTTCAGACTAGACTTAAAGCTCTTCTAAATGCAGAAGCAAAAAATCAAATTTGTTACATTGGAAGAAAAAGGCATGCATCTAAAAACTATTCGAGACACATCTATTTCTTGTTAATCCGCATTTTATGACTGGAAATTCCTAGTACAAGAATCTAATTTTCCAGACCATCTGATATTGATATTGATATTTTACTTTTGGAATGTGTTGTATAATGCACAAAGTGGAAACTTACAAGCTGCATAAACTCACTGAATTCTGAACAACCAAAAGCACTACATAACAAGCCTGATAAATCATAAGACATTTATCACTTCTATGTACAGTGAATCAATATTTGAAAATTTCGACAATTTTCAATGAAAACGCAGTTTCAATAGCCAAATTTGCAAAAATACACAAACAAATGACCACAGAGATGGTAAAGACAAACAAAGCACCTATATACAGATTAATAAACAAGAAGTAGCATACCTCACGAGATTTTAACTTCGATTTAAACCTAGAAACAAGTTCTTGTGTAGTCACAGGCCCATTTTGCAACAAAACAGCCCTGATGTCTTCTTCTGAGACAGGTCCAGTAGATGATGTTGATCCTGCTTTTGATGGTGATGGAGCCCCCTTAGGAACTGTGCTACTTTTAGTGGCAGGAGCACTTTCTTCTTTCACAGCACGTTTCAATTCCTAACGCACAAAAACAATGTAAAGAAAATTAATTATTTATTTTTGATGCTCAATCATTGTACCATCAAGGTACAATGGGGGTCTTGGAGTGGACTCAAGTCTGAGGCGCAAGACTCAAGGTATAGGCGTGTGCCCATGTCACATGAGAGGTGAGGAAAAAAGAAATAAAACTTGCAAAGAACTCAAAGTTAACCCTATAAATTCATAACATAATCAGTAATCAATACTCCTTTTAGATTTAACAAGCACGTGTTCCATGAAGGACCTCTTCTGAAATTATTACTTCTATAATTACTATGACCCATATTTCATACCAAGGCAAGGCAAAGAGCTGAAAGAAACACAAGAATATAGACATGACAGAATCGACATCTGAGAGAAAAACAAGTTAGTATGCAGGAAAACAATATTCAAGTTTTTCCAAGAATTCAGCTGAAAAAAAAAATGTAATATCAGGCCTATCTCTTTATATGAAGAAAAGGGAAAGAAAACACAGGATGAGAAAGAGGAAGGGCAGAGAATGACAAACAGACAATAACGTGTGTCTGGCAGACCTCAAAGTTCCTGATGGATTGGCTTGGTTCCCCTACCCTAGGACACCAGAATATTGAAAGACAACAGAGGCAGAGGGAGTTAAAAATAAATAAAAGGAAAATCAGGTCCTAGTCGAAGCAGAGAGGATGATTAAGAGAGAGAAATTCAGAGAACAAACCTTTGTAGCATTTTTTTTTCCTTTTCTTTTATTTGCAGTTATTTTCAATTGAAAACATTACAGCAACCTATCTAGTCTCTGTCTTTATTCTTTTTCTGTTCCTTTAAATTTAGTTGGGTGTATTACAACCCACCATAAACTATGTCAACTGTTCTAATTAAAAAACACAAAATAGTAACCCAAAAAAATAGTGGCGGTTGAAAACAAGAACATTCTAATCAGGCACACTCCTAGGCAATAACACCCTGCCTTAGTTAGATTGACCCATCTAACCATCTCAGAGGCACTAGACCTAGAACCCTTAGTGCCTTGTGCCTGAAGCACTCCCCTTTAACAAGTTCATCAGAAGAAAGAACATACATTTTCAATCTTGATCTTCTTTTGAGGTGCACTGTTAGATGTTTTTGAATCATCACCGTTTGATTTTCTTTTTCCCTTTGTTGACTTAGAAGTAGATAGGGTTCCCTTAGAAGAACCAGAAGGCATTGGTTTTGCAGGACTATTATCAGCAGGTTCCTCCTTGGGTGCATCCTTCTGCTTTGAAGCCAGTACAGAAATCTCATCATCCATCTGCGCAAGCCCAAAGAGAAGCCACGAATGGAAGAAGATAAGAAAAGGTATAATTAGCATACATCATAAGAACGTCAACTCAGGCCACAACACCACGGGATAGTAGGGGAAAAAACCATTAAAGCCAAATATAATATATCAATCCACAAAGTCTTATATCAAAGATGCTCTTATGTCAACATAACGAGGTAATAAAACTTACATTGTCCTCATCATCGTCATCTTCAGCATCTGAATCACTAAGTCCACCAGCCTTCCCAAGAAGCTTCTTCAACTCTTTACCAGATTTGCTCAATCCTCCTTCCTCATTCTCTTCGTCTTCATCATCTTCATCCTGCAACATGTAAAAATCATGCTGATGTGGCATACATTATACAATGTACAGTTGAAGGGCTGAAAGTTTGGCAATCCATTTGGAATACTACAAAGAAAACTCTATCACTCAGAAATAGGTTTTATCATTCACAATCCACAGAAGTTCTTGAAACGTGTAATTGCCATATTCACTTATCAGTGAAATATATCACCTCTCATCACTACAAGACCTCTATTTCATGTACATATATCCTTTCACTTCTAGTAAAAAACCAATTCAGCCTTGCACTCATCTCATGTGCTGATCAAAAAGAGTAAATTGGAAACAAACTACTGACAGTAACATAAAATGGACATCAACTTGTGAACACAGCATATGTAGCATGCCAAGCAATTCACAACAACAAATTTAGGTTCAATGCTAAAACTGCTACAATGGTGTTTTTCAGAACTCATTAGTTTACCTATTAATACCTCTAACAAAATTTGTACTGTATTAGAACTTGAATTTCATTGTGAATGTACAACCCTATTTATATGCTCAATATACAGAGAGCTAGTCTATTTACAACAGAAAATCTCAAATATTAAGCTACTTTACAGGTGAAATCTTTGACTCTTAACTATAGCCTTCTGTTAACAGAAAATCTCCTTTACAGCTACATGGTAACCGATTGACAGCTGCAACAACAAACTCCTTTTTCTTTGTTGACTGAGTCTTAGCCTTGGATTCTGTTGAACAATCAGATTTTCTTGAATTCTCAGATGCCATCAAAACAATCCACTAACCTAATAGTTTTATATCAAATCTCATCCAAATTATCCATCATTTTCCTAACAAATATAAGAGATTAACCATTCAAATCTATTAACAACCTATATGTACTCAATGGCACCAGGCATAGTCTTCATAATATCCATTAAGATCTGTCCTCTAATTGAAAAGACAAACGATTTATGAAATTTGTTGAATATACAATTCAACTGTGGCCTTGGCGTGACCTACTTATTAAAGCATATCATTGTGACTTTTGTGCTTTGAAGCCAATTGATACCCAAAGGCTTGATAAAGTTATCCAAAATGACAGAATAATATGATTCATACCACTAATGACCCATGCTTGCAACTTACAGAACAAAACATACCCGCTTGATTTCTGGAGGAGCAGGAACCTCAGGAGCCAAATCTTCCCGTTCCTCAGGATCATTACCAACTGCTTCATCATCATCAGTGAAAATCTCATCATGCTCCCAGTCATCACCTGAAACCAACAAATACACATTATTTAAGTAGGAACTTCTTGAAAGCTTAATTGGACAGAGCATTTCGTAAAGGTTTAAAGCATAAATCGTAGACTCACATCATGTAACATATTAAAAACAATGTTCACCTTTTTCGACATCATCATCATCCATATCGTGATCCCCACCCCTACGACCTTCCTCTTCATCATCATCACCATGCCTTCCAAGTCCAAGTCTATTATTCCTTGCTGTCTCTTCTTCTTCATCTTCCTCTCCTTTGTCAGACGTATTGCCTCTTTCATCATCACCAGTTGTTTTTCTGCGCCCCTTTCCACCAGCCATACCACTATCTTTATCATCAAACTTCTCCACTTCACCAAAGGCAGCAGGCCCATTATTCGCAGCTTTCATCATCCATCTTTCATATCCATCTGCAGTCTTTCTCCTATTTTTCATCTTCTCCTCTGCTTCCTCCAAGGTAAGTTGCTTATAATGTGCAACCTTGTTAAAGTTATACCTGTCAAACATGTCAAGCAGCCATAGTGACGCTTATTAACAGGAAATACTCATCTTGCACATCCACGAGTACATAAATTTCAAACTGAAATTATCAGTATGACAATCATTTCCAACAATCAGTGTGGTAGAATGAGACAGTTGATTTTATTACTATATATACAAGAGGACCATATGACCTGTTCATGGATTGGGTCTAAGTTTGAAAAATATCATATTTTTCACAAATTATGGCCCGAGGCCTGACCCACGACCAGGTATCCATATCGTTTAGGACTAGCCTGTACCAAGTAAAGAACCATGAATTGACAATATGCAAAGAAAATCATGCATACCAAGAACCAGCAGGGATAGCAACAAACTCTTTCCCCTGCAGTATCAATAGGTAGTAAGTTGCTGATTGTGAACCTTCAAGCTGACCTTGGTACTGAGAGTGGCCTGTTTCATCCTCCAACAACCAAGGCCTATTTTTATACTTTTCCTACATAATAATGTAATTTTTACACACACCAATATGAATGATTGTAATACATACGAAAACAAAACACACTATACCCGCATGGCATCAGTAAGTTGGCGACCTTGTAGTCCTTCTTTATGGATAGACCATTTATTCTCAGCATTTTTCTTCTTAGAAAAGCTAGGCAAGCCTGTCACAAACCTACCAATGAAGTAATTCTTATCGCTGATGGAACTGGCTCGAACATTATATTCCTAATAAAAAGATTAATCAATCAAGTAATAATAAAATTGAAAACCTAGAAATCGAAATATAGAGAAAAAGAAGCGAAACTCGAATCAAACGAGTAATGGTGGCGCCACAATCATAGCATTTATCAAGGTTCTCAGCCATTGTTTTGCCACAATTCAAGCAAAGAGTCATGTGCTTGCAATTGCTTCCATATAAATCCGTAGTCGATCCACATCCACTGCATGATGCCTTCAAAAGAAGATCGGAAGACATTTTCTTTTTTATCTTCCACCTTCAAAATCAAGATCGAAATCAATTTTTTCGATAAAAAGTTGATCAATAAAGAGACACTGTGCGTGAAATTGAACAAAAAGAATTACAGGTTAAAGATTCTGTTTATATTATAAAAGATAAATGGAGCCTTCTTCTTCACTCTTCACCCTTCATTTGTTGCTGGTTTCAGCGAATCATATTATTATTATTTATAATTTAATAAAATTATATTTTACTAAAAGTGACCTAATGCGGGACCCATTAATCGGACCCGTTTATGACTTTACGCGGTTCTCAAATCTGGTCCGATTAAAAAAATCTATAAACAAAAATCTAAGCAGAATCGAATCAATAAAATTAAAGATAATTAAATTAATATTATATAATATAAAATTTTATAAATAATTTAATTTTTATTATTTATATACTCAAAATAAATATTATATATATAAAATTAAAATTATATAATATGATTAATAAATAAAAATATTACGAAAATATCTTAAATCTTAATATGATAATATTCAACATAAATTATTAATAATAATATACATAAATTATTTAAAATTATATATATATATATATATATATATATATATATATACACAGGACTAATACATGGAAGAGGTTATACATGTGGCATGCAAAATGGAGTTGAGGGGACTGCTGTGTATTTTTACACAGCAGCTCCTCATGTGACCCATTTTAGTTATTTTAAAATTTTTAAAAAAATGTTAAAAAATTATATTTTGATAGTGTTTGATATAATGAATCTATTGATGTATTTTTTATACTAAACAAAAATCATTTGAACTGCTAAAAATGCATTGAAAATATATTAAATCTAGACCGTTAAATATAATACATAAAATTTCTAATGTATTTTTAGCAGTACAAATGATTTTTGTTTAGTATAAAAAATACATCAATAGATTCATTATATCAAACACTATCAAAATATAATTTTTTAAAACTTTTTTAAAAATTTTTAAATAACTAAAATGGTCACATGAGGAGCTGCCGTGTAAAAATACACAGTAACCCCCTCAACCCTGCACAATGGCAAATCCACTGTTTTTCCCTTTGCTAACCATAACCCATCCTTTGCTAACCCAACCCATTTACCATTGTTTCTTGAAATTAAATGCTAGTCATGAGCCCCACCAAAGTCCACCAATCCTTTTATCTTTGTTCCTTGAAGAATTCATTATTAACTTAATGGCAGCAAATCCACCCCTTTCGTCATTTGTTTAAACTCTTTGTCATTAACCATTTCATCTCTATCCACATCCACTTTCTTTATTATATTACTTAAAACTCTTTATAACTAACCATTTCATCTCTATCCACATCCACTTTTTTTATTATCATGTTTTTCAATCTTCTAATGTTCTTCCTTGTTTAATCCCCAACAATTCCAAAATTGGTTTCAGTTCGTCTACTGTAATAAATCTATCTCAAATCAAATAAGTCAAATGTTTCTTATATCCTCCTCTTCATCTCTTCCACTCTTTTCTTTATTTATTTATTTATTTTTATTTTTTTTTGGTTGAAAAAGAAAGAAGAAGCCAGTTAGGCAATTTAGGTTCATTAAAAAAAAAAAGAAGAGTGCAAACGGCACCGTTTTATGCCTGAAAAAAAAAACCTTCTGACCTGTTTTGCCCGGCTAACCCGATTTGGATCACCGGTTACCTGACCGGTTTAACGATTTTTATATATAAGATATTTAACGTTTAATTTTTTATTTTTTCAGTCGATCCAATTGATCCGATTCAAATTTAATAATGTATTAGTATTTGGTGATACAGATTTATTTCGGGTCCGGAGCAAATGATAAAAAAAAAAAAAAAAAGCGAGACTGAATATTATTATCCGAGGCATATTAATTTGAATTATAAAATATTCAAAAGTTTTGAGGTCTCAGTTTTTTTTACAAATCTCATTGTAATGTTTTTAATTTAAATTTTATGAATAAAGAAAATAAATATTCTTATAAAATTCACTTATTCAATTTAAATCAGTCAAAAATAGTAATTATATATCCTTTTATAAATCTCATTCGATCCAAATTAATTATAGATAATAGATCTCATTCAATCTGAATTACTTATCCAACCTAAATTAATCATAGATTATAGATCTTATGCGATCTGAACTACTCAGAGACAATAATTATGGATATCAAACCACGACACTTTTAAATAAAAATTTTATTTATTTATTTATTTTATAATTGCAATGTAATTATTCTTAATAAATGGATTTCAAGGAAGAAACAAGTTTTTATGGTAGAAATATGGTGTCAAGACATATTGGATCAAATATTACCCACATCTATTTTCATTGTACTTCTTTATTAATAATTTTTTATTTTATTTTTGTGGCATTTTCATTTCTACATACATATACATTTCATATGTTATATTTATTTAATATACTTATAATTTATACATTTGATAATATACACGCTCACAATTTCAATTAACATCCTAGTTCTAATAAAAATAATTATATTATTCGTATTTGAATTTCATCAATTTTTTTATGATTTTATACTTTATGAATCAAAATGTGATAAATTTTTTTAAATCAAAATTTCTTGTTGAAAAGTTAAAATGAAATAATTTTTTTTTTTTCACATTTTATCTTCTTCAATTTTATAAGAAAATCTCAAACAAAAATGAGAGAATGTAATAAAACAAAAAGGGTGAAACACCGATTATATAAGTTTAGATAATATCATTTAGATGTGAAAGTATTAATGCTTACAAGTTTCCTAATTCATCATGAATCAAGACGAGCAATGTATATTTTATTCAGTTCTTCATGGGGCCAAAAAAGAAATACAGAAAAAGGGTGAACTGAATTGGAGATGAATATAAATTTTTGTGACCTATTCAAAGAACTGTCAGAATAACCAGCAACCAAGTTGCCAATTTTAATGAAATTTCTGCAAAAGCTGAAAACTATTGAAACAATAAACAATATTATTTTGGCAGACAATTGTGATTTGCAAACCACAAGCACGTGTTTTAGCAATCAGATGAAAAAAGAAGCCAAAATCTCCTTGCACGTCAGCATATGATGGAAAATTCAGGCAAATGGTGTATAATGAAAAAATTGAGCTCCTTTAAAAACCAGCTCAGTAGTTCAAGATCCTAAAACACAATGAAAAGTGAACAATAAATATGCAGATTTTAGAAATATTGACTGAATAACCGAGTAAGGATAGTTAAAACTTACCGTTAGTGTTTCCCATCATGAAAATGAGCATTTTTTGAAGACTTGAATGTTTCCAAAAAAGTTTTTCCTTTCTCTAACTCCTGCTTCTGTCTTGTTTTATCCCAACCACACTCTGCAGCCAGTATCTCAATGATGCGTGGCAATGCCCGGCCTGCTGCATCAGTATCTAGAAAAGCAAGCCGAGACCTCCTAGCAATGAAATCGACAGCAGATTCGCAGTACTCATTTCGGGCACAGTAGGCAACCTCAGCCTCTAGGAAAGGGTACCCATGGGCAAGCCGCTTCCCAAGACCTTCGTTCTGATTATTAAAGAGGATTCATAATGTTAATCACAAAAATACCACACAACAGAATGTTGGAAGATAGAACTTGCATCATTCATGCTAATACAACTTGCAAAATCATCCTACAGCATGCTTAGATGAAAATCCCAATGCAATCCAGTACGTATCAGATTTATCAAGTTCAGAAGCGCCAAACTCCAGCTCAAGAACGTTATGACTTTGAATTCAAAACTAAAAGCAAAACAAGCAAAAATGAATCTTCCAATTGAATGGAAAGATTGAATAAAGGCCCTTTGCAATTTTATAAATTTTAATACAACACTTTTAGGTTTCTGACAAAACTTGAATAAAAACTTGCACAGTAAAAATTTGCAGAACCTGAGGCAATTAAAGTAACCTAGATTTTAATAGCATCTGGGTTGAGGATATTAGATCGTGCACAGTAATGCTTAAACTAAACCCAAAATATGTGCCCCTCCCTAAACTAAGTCACACAAATAGTCCAAAGCAATTCTAATAAAGGCTAATTTCATATGATGCAGATACAACAGTAAATGTAATGGATGAAAAAAAGCAAGAAACAATTGTTATTTCACACGAACAAATTATTACAGATTCAATTTCCAGATTATACTTGACAAGAATCAGTCATCATTATCTCAGCACAATTGCCTGATATGAAAGTTACTATTCCCACCATTTATGATGCTCACTTTCAAGTTTTAGCGACAAAACAAGAACATGGAAGACAAAAAAAAAATCAACAGAAAAGGCAAGCTCAAGTATTGATACTACTCAGGGACAGGCGGGGATAGAAAGGGTATAGAGAATAAAGGCAGGCCAAACCAACCTGAGCTATGGCAGCTACTCGTTCTGCCAATGTACCATATGCATGCGATAAGTGCTTTGCAGCTGCAGTGTCCATTACTCCAGGGACAACTTGACCACCATTTGTCCTCTTCATGCGTACATATTGTTGAGCAAGAATTGTGAAAGACGAAGGCTCCCATCCATCTCCACCAGTCAACCTCAGATTTCGAGTTAAACAACCATTTGTTGGACTTAGCTTTCCAGACTTTATAGCTGCATTAACAGCATCTTCTGCCATGCTGAAACCATTTCCAATAAGCACAGAACTTAGCATGAGCAAGAAAAGCCAAAAAAATGGATAGTGTGTGGAAAAGTAGGCAGGCAGGCGTGGATGGATCAAAAAACAAAGTAAAAAAAAAAAAAGGAATACAAAGACCAAGCTAATGTAATGCTATTTACTTAATTATGTTTAGTTAGCTGTCACTGTAAACGAATCATAGCTAATTGGCCAAGATATATAAGATTTGATACTGTTATGTTAACAAAGGTGAATAGGAAACCTCCCTATAGCACCTTCCAGTAATCAGAAAGCTAAAGAATTTCTACTCAGCCAAACAAAACTACCTTCGGTAAGTAGTCCATTTTCCACCTGTGATTGTGACCAAACCAGGATAATCTTCACATACAACATGATCTCTGGAGATGCTTTCAGTGTTCTTTGCTGATGGATCTGTAGCCAATGGACGAATGCCACTCCAAGCTGAAAGTACATCTGTGCGACGCACCTAAATTTACATACTGTCACTTCAGTGTCCACAATCAAACCAATTAAAAAAAAAAATTGGATAACTAAAGCAATTGACTGCCGTTCCTAATTGATGAATGTGAATCTATATACATGCAGCATATCGCCATTTTGGCATTTTGAATTATGCGATACAATGACCATGAATCTATAATAAACAGCATATGGAAACCCATCCAGATGAAACAAACAACAAAATTTCACTCACCATGAAAACTTTGCAAAAGGCACACGTGAACAAGCACGCGCACCAAAAAAAACAAAGAAACAAGAATATCTCTGACAATGTGACTCTAAGGTTTACCCAATTATATCAATAACACCATCAGGAAACCTCTTCAACTTTTTGGAACCTGAATTCTTGCAACACACCTCGAAGAACCCTCAAGCTCAGACCTCATCTCTCTTATACACTTCTCAATATCTCAAATCCTCCAAAACTACAAACATCTCATCTCCCTGAACTCCTTAGTCACTTTCATTGGAACATTCTATTTCCATCAAATAAAATATGAATGAAGCAATTGCATACCATTTCACGAGGTCTAATGTCTCTTCATCCAATCCAATGCCATTAACACCATTTGTCAAATATTTGTTTTCCATTCAAGGAGAAATACAATGTCTCTCAAAAAAAAGGGACCTTAGACCACCAAAATAAACAAAACTCCTGGCATGAAAAGGGACCCCTAAGTTTTACAGTAATAGCAGGTATAATTGATATGTGGATGGATGCCATTTATCATTTCCTCATAAAGAGTATAACATCGGATCTGTGAAGATGCAGTACTAGCAAAGCAACAAATTCATTTCCCATGATAATTGCACATGATGACATTGGAACTCAACTAGTTGCGACAACGAACATTGCAGTTTTGGTGGCAGAAAAAATGATAGCTCCACTAGGACTTGACACAAAAGGTGGTAATACTCAACCATCCAGTAAAACCATCCTCATCTTCACCCTAATGTGATTTAAATCCACAACCAACTATTGGTAATCCCAAGTTCTTATGATTGAGATATCCCCTTCGGAACTTATGATGCGGGAAAAATCCCATACCACTAGTTCAAATATAAAGCAACTAACTTATTTATGAGCTATATAACTTCCTTGGACATTTAAATATTAGGTCTACTCTTGGCACTACTTCATCTTTTTACCCTTTTTTTTTCATTGGGCTTTCTCTTATATACTTCAATATATGACTATTATATTACACTTTTTGTTTTGTTAAATTATTGCATATCAAACAACACCCCAAGAAAAACAGCAAATAAATAAAGAAATTGAAGATCAGGAATATCAGGACTGTTGTGAATATTTTATCCTTTCTTTGATCACCCTAGATTCGGCTGATCAGATCAATAGTGCATTCATGGTGTCACTTTTAAAATATTCATTGGTGAATGAGAGAGGGCTGATATATGAACAAATAAATGGTATTAAAAAATTATATTCAAGTGAAGATGTAAGCCAACTAATATTGAATTTAGAACAATAAGCTGTAAAAGAACATGGAAACTATTAGATCTAGGTCAAGAGATTGCGAAATGGCAATTAGCACTGCCCTCAAACCATTTAAATTTATTGAAGCAGTTCTGAATTCTTAGACAATTGAATAATCAATTGAAAGCAGATATTGATGAAATGAACAATTATCTCATGTCTACCTTTGAATTCATGTACAAGCTATAGTACACTTGCTCTCATCAGTACAACTTTTCTGCGTCATTTCTAGTGGACCTAGCCACACACTACTGATACACAACAAACATACACCATCAATTTACTCTCAAACTAATAGTGCAAACATGAATATTCATCATTAAAATGCTGCATCTTTATGCACATATCATTAAGTAAACAGAGTTCAAAACCACTAGATTTGAACATACAGTAGAATGATTTACGTTTCATTCCTGAACAAAGATTCAATTTTTTTTTTTTTTTTAAGAAATACAAATTATGAAATAACTATTTTTAAAACCATTTATCCTTTATATCATGATGCCATAAGAATGTTTCCCAACAGTTTCAGAAATTTTATGCATGCAAAATATCACATACCTAAACACTAATGTAATCCGAGATAGCATCTAGTATAAACTGAATCTCATCCTCATGAGGTTCAGGAAGTGAAGTGATGATAGTGTTAGAATCTGTAGTTCCAGCAACTGTTCTTCCCAACCATGGCAGCATGAAAACAACCCGTCCATCCTTTGTTTTAGGAACAATCAAACCCATTCCCTCTGGAGAATAATAATCAGGAAGAACGATATGTACACCACTGCTTGGACAGATTATAGGTTGTGCTTCATTCTTAGCCATTTTCCTTACAGAGTCGCAAAATGGCCCAGCCGCATTCACAACAACTTTTGCATAGGTATCAAACTCTTTACCTGGCACAGCATGACATACAATAGCACAAATCACATGTAATTAGTGAAGTCACAAAAAAAATGAGTGCAAATGCAAACAGAATATTGTGTGTATATGCACATCTGTGGTTGCATCTATGAGAGACAGCATCCAAAACAATCAAAAAAGAAAAGAGCAACAAAACTTTACAATATAAAGAAACATGAAGTGGTTAGGTTAACAAGCTTAGAGGCTGTTTGCTTGTGATTTTTCCATTTATCAATGCTGTGTGGTTTTGCCATTTTAGCAAATGTAAAAAAAAAAAAAAAAAATTAATTTTGTTTTATGCTTTTTTTCTTTTACAAAATTATGCAGGTTTTCCATGTGTTTCCAAATTGAAAACACACACAGGATAGTTTTCATCACACTACCAACATGTCCAGAATAGCATCAATTTATTTTTTTGGGCCACCAGCCACCATTTGTAGCCACTAGGTTCATGGCATTGAGATTAATTTCCTGTATTCTTGTATTTTTTATTTTTAAGCAGAATATTATGAGATTCAGTAAACATGTTGTATTTATGTACCTAAACCGAGGAAAACCATACACAATCAAAGAGAATTGTCCCCTTGAACATGCCCTATTTGCCTTCAGAGATATATAGCATACAAGGGAAATATTATTGAGATGCTCAGCATACAAGTAAATAGGGAGCACAGAACAATCTGAAGGAAAACTAACCACTCTTAGGAAAAATTACAACATTGTCAAATTTATCAGTTCAAAAACTTGTCATTATCCTGCATATATATTACACTCTTCAAGTCTCATAATCCTCCAATTATTGTCGGCACATATTAGCTGAAGCTCATGAGGTAAGAGGAATGGAATGGATAAGAAAAGAAGCAAATTGTGGTTCTCTACTCATTTTCAACACTTTTTTCTTTAGGGGATGAGACGATAAATAAGGGAAGCCACAGGAAGGTCTTGAGCAAATATTCATATGTTAAAAGATAAATGTTATACCTGATAGATTGTCCCGGATCCGGGCACCAATTATCCGCTCATTAGACTCATCTTTTAGAAAAGATACCACTTCTGCATGGTTAACCACTGCTGCACCAGCTAATGCAGCAGAACATGCCAAAGCAACATTAAGCCTTGAGTCATTCATCTGCCCATCATAGTACACCACTGTCCCCCTCAAGCTTCTATCTTTACCCTTCTTTGCAAGAGTTGGGAACAGTTCAAGGGACTCTTGTGCAGAATAATATCTGGACAAATGTAACAAGCGTGGTCCTGCCACCAAATCATACATTTTCAAGCCCATCCAATAGTATACTACCTCAAACCACTCAAAACAGGGTGTCATGCAAGGCAAAGCATGACACAGGTGTGGTGCATTGTCAATAACCTGTTTGCGCTCCTCAAGTGCATGGAAAACTAGCCTCAATTGCCCATAGTCAAGATTAAAGACTGCCTTCTCCAAGTAGCGAACTCCTGCAAAAATTAATTGACCAAAAGGAGAAACTGAGCTAATTAAAACAAAGGCGCATTAAAAGGGGGAATTTTCTTTTGTTATATATATATGCAAATCCTCGACCACCTAGAATTGAACATCATAGCAAAATAGCATCATGGGTTCTCTCGCTATTGAGGATAGTACAACTGTACTTAGAAAGTATAAAGCCATTCCCAATCAAATTATGTTATTATGAACAATCAATTCATATTCTTGCAAATGAAAAAGGAAATTTAGATATTAAGAATTTTATTCAATTTTAGTTTTTATACACTCAACTCTGGGTTTCGGATATATGGTTTTTTTTTTTTTTAGGTTTCCACTGTAGATGATTTATTTCTTATATAATTAAATAGAATTTAATAATAATTTTAAAAATTATACTTAAAAAGTAAATATCATTTCAAATATAAAAATATCCTAGAAAAGTTACCAAACCAGAAAATGGAATTCTATCACATTGCATATTTGCATTTTCATTTCAAGAGCCAAGCAAATTATACATTATCTTGGGTTTGAATTTTCATGAATCGCTTAATCAATTCAACAGCATATTCCATGAATTAACAAAAATGCCACCACACTTATTATTATATGCTGAAACTTGAACAGACTTACCTCCATGAATTAGCTTTGTAGACCTTGACGAGGTACCAGAAGAGAAGTCTTCTCTCTCAACAAGACCAACACGAAGACCTCTCGTGACAGCATCAAGCGCCACTCCAGTGCCGGTGGCGCCACCACCGATCACGAGAACATCGAGAGGATTAGCAGCTGTTGATCCAATCAAAACCGATTCCTGAGCTGCTCGAGACGGAACGATAGCATTCGAATCAGTAATTTTCTGCTTCACGGAGTCGAGCGCCGGCCCACCGCCGCGGTCATTGGTGGCGAGTGTGGGAGAGAGGAGGATGGAACCTCCGGATACGGCGGCAGTGGCGGTGATGATCGCGGCGGCGCCGAGCCGGCGAAAACGGGTGGCGGAGGACATAATAGTGAGAAATGAATATATGAAATGGCAGAGGTAAGCATGGAGTGGAAGTGATTGAAATACTGTTATGGAAAGCCGCGAATGTTGCTTTCGAAATGTAATCGGGATCAGTAATTTACTAAAAAGCCATTTTGTTGGGAAATTTATATTAATTATTTAATTATACATATATAATTTTTATAATTTTAAATTAAAAAAATATTTGCACAATTTTAATTTTATAATCAAATTTCCTAATTTAAGTCCAATTAATCTAAAATTAATATCTCAAGTAATAGTAAAAAACTCAATAAAATCTAAATTAATACATTAATATAATATTAAATTATATATATATGATTATAAATTCATATTAAAAATAATATTTTAGATTTCCTCATAATGAAAATATTACATATAAAATGAAAATCACAAAAAATTGAGAATCGCGAGAGTTAAAAATTATATAAAATAATTTATTACGTAAAATAAAAATATATATAAATTTTAATAAGAAAGATTGAGCACATTATAATAGAAAAAAAAAAATCAATGAATATACATAACCTAACATGAAAAAGAAAAATTCACTTGAATTATTTTAATTATTTTAAGTGAAAAAAAAAATTCGTAGAATATATATATAAAAAATTTACTTAAATATTTTAATAATACAATATAATAAAACTTAGGCAAAGCACAAGTTAACTTTTTAATTAAATATTCAAATGAATATTTTTTTTACCAATTAAGACATTAAAATATATTTCCTACTTTAAGCATGAAAAGTAAAATTGGAAAAATTCAGAAAATGAAGTTATAATTATAAGAAAATGAAAAGATAAATAAAATAAATAGATGGAAGATAATTTTAGTTTTGATAAAGGGTATTTAGGTAAAATGATCCAAAAAAAAAGCAAAGTTAGTGGGGGAAGGCACCACGTCGCAAGTTGGAGAAAGGGCATAAAAAGCGTGACGCAACTTTCTCCCATTAATTAAAGGATTGTTTGAATCAGTTTAAAATAGTATGAAACGATATTTTAAAAATTAAAAAATAATAAATAATTTTTTAAATATTTAATAAATTAATTTAAAATATTATTTTAAAATTTAAAAATAAACAAAAAAATTTAAATTAATTATATCAATTTTTAAAATAATAATTTTAAAATAAATTTGCACTCAAAGACTCCTAAATGACCATTCAATTCAACAAATGCTCCGTGTCACGCTTCACGGTAACTGCTAACTAATGCTTGCTTCTCGTGATCTTATTTTTTATTTTATTATTCTTTAAAATAAACATTTCAGACTAACTTTATTTATTTTTTATAAATTTAATACTTAAATTTGATATATTTAAACCTTAAAAATAATTTTCAGTATTATAAATAAATATAAATCTATTATAAATTATATGTATATTTATTATTAAATTATATTTAAATATACTTAAAATAATATTATTTTTAAATATTATGAAAATTTTTCGATAATTATTGGTTCGATATGTTCCTATGATTTTAAAATTATGAGAAAATTAATAAAATTATGTCTTATTAATATTTTATTATTTTTCTTGCTTCTTGCCTTGTGTCTGATCTCGCAAGTCAAATATAGAAAGTTCCTCCACAACCTTAAGGCATTAAATTAATGATAAGTTTAGTTTTCCTTTTGGTGATACAATAAGTTACCAAAAGGAAAAGACAAAAAAGGTGGATTATTCCATAAAAAAAAAAAATTAAATTATTGCGAGATATTTGGATAGATATTAATAATTATTTATTTAAAATAAAATTATTTATTTTAATTAATAAAAAATTCTAATTAATAATCTCAAATTTTTATCTGCTACTTAATTTTATAGATTTAAAAAAAATAAATTAATAATTAATATTTATCTAAATGATGAATATATTTTCAAACGATAATTAAGTTTTATAATTGGACATATAAATATTCCATAGAGTTTTAGCATTTTTTGAAATCAATAAATTTATATTTTAATAATATTAAAATTATTTATAAAACTGTAAGGTTTCAAGTTTAAGTTATTAATCGAAATTAAATAAATAGAAAAAAAAATAATTAATTAAATAAATAGGAAAGAAAAATATATTACAAGACTCTGATTCATCGTATCTTCATTAATTTCTTATGAGGGAACTCTTCCTCGCATTAATCTTCAAGTATAAAGAATCATAATTCTCTATTCTTCTTCTTTTTAATTTATTTTCAAACATCAATTCATATAGATTTTTCACTCTAAGAATGTTAAAACATTTGCTGTACAAGTCACTATAAAAAAAAAATAAAGAAAGAAGGAATAGCATCCAAAAAAGCACAAGAAAATGACAAATTTTAAGGTAACATTAGCAAGGTGTAGTAAAATTAGCACTTTTATCATATTATTATAGCTATATAATCTATAATTAAGTAGAAACAAACTAAATGATCAATACCATTAAGAACATTGAACCCAAGAGTTAATTGCCTTGAACCCAAATGGAGAATCATAAGCATAGGTGAAATTGAATGTTTCAAATCCATTAAGAACTCCTCCGTTGTTAAATAAGACATTCATCATCACCATTCACAGCCAAGATTTTAGAGTCAATTTTTTCCACAGTTTTCATCCTGCATAGAACAAATTGATTTGTTCTCGAGTACATATGCAATCATTTTTTTATTCACTTTCCACTTTCCCTCCTGTTTGAGATTGGGGAATTGTAAAATTAGACACTTCATCTCATACACAATTCCCTGCAAGTATAGGAATATAATCGTAAATTGTAAAGCTCTGGCTAGAATTTCATACTAAAAACTACAGTAATAATCACTTTAATTACATGAATATATTATAATTCAAGACTGTTTCAAGTTCACACCCTACACCAGATAAGATAATAAAGAATAGCTCACCACCACTCTACGCAAACCTCCTTTGCCTTTTATAATAAGTGTATAAAATTGGCGAAATCATCCATCTGATGTTGAAGTGAAACAACCACAAATGCTTCTTGCATCATTGGTGGAAATGCACGCAAGCTGCTGATATAATTATAATCCCAGTTCCTTCATCATTTACCTTTTCATACAGCTACCTATACAATTTTCAAAACACTAAAGAGGAATAAATTCATAGATGACCAGATGTGGCTTTGCATTGCAATTTTCTGATGTATGGCAGCACAATTCAGAGGGAACTTTGATTAACAACTTCTTCAACCCGTTGAATGAGCTCCAATAAACTTCCAGCTTTTCTCTTGGCCCTATCAGTGCCACTCTCTGATAATTCCTTTAGCGCTTCTTCTGCACCACACTCCTTTGCTAACTTCAACTGCTGTGAGTCAACCGCGCATAATGACCACAGAACAGCTGCAGCATTTTCCCGGTTGCGTGGAGAACCAGTTTGAATAACCTCCATCAGAACAGGAATTGGCTCAGCCTGGCCAATTGCTACCTTCCCTTCTTGATGGCATGCGAGAATTGCAAGAATCGCCAATGCTTCGTCTACCATTCCACCCCCAGCATCATTCAGCAACTGCATCAGAGGTGGCACAATGCCTGCCCTTACAGCTCTCGCCTTGTTTCCCTGATAAATTGAAAGATTAAAAATAGCAGTGGCAGCATCCTTCTTTCCTCTTGGAGTCCCTTCGCGAAGCAAATCTATAAGTGCTGGGATGGCCCCAGCTGCTCCTATTGCCACCTTGATCTCATCTATAACAGATAAACTGAACAGGGTTGCAGCAGCATTTTCCCTTGCCTCCATACTTCCATTTCTTAAAACATCTACTATATCAGGTATAGCTCCTGCATTAACTATCGTTCCCTTGTTAATATCATTTATAGAGAGGTTTAGAAGTGCTGTGACAGCATGCTCTTGGGTACGAGGATCTGTAGAGGATAGAAGCTCTACAAGTAGTGGAATGGCTCCTGCTTCAGCAATACATACTCTGTTATCTGCATTCCTCTTCGCCAGCAAACGAAGCTCTCCGGCAGCTGCTCTTTGTTGTTCTGGATTCCCATTTGCTAATTTCTCTAGTAGGACGACAATAGAAGTTCGATCACAGTCTGAAACACTGCTTCCAATTTTTTTGGTTCTACAAGCACCTTGCTGTTTAGGCAGCTCAACACCATTGCTTTCACACCATAAAGCAATCAAACTCTTCAAACCATAGTTCGGTGTTAGTGCAGTATGCAACAATGTCTGCTGTGTTTTTGGACAAGTCTTATGTCCTGCATCTAGCCATTTTTGGATGCATGATCTTTCGTAAGTCTGCAAAATGAAGACAATTTATGAATAATGGCTACTGACAAAGTTATAAAGTGATGAACTAAGATGGCAACTCGTAGTCAAACCTGCCCAGTAGAGACAATCACAGGATCTTTCATCAGTTCTAGAGATATTGGGCACCGGAAATCATCTGGAATAACTGGAGATCTATGCTTAAATAAACTCTTTTCAGTCTCAGGATTATCAGCTTCAGGGTTTTCCATTTGAACGTAGTCCTTCAACTTCTTAAGGAGAAATGACATCTTGTGGAACCATTCTCCAGGATCACCACCATTTGAGATAACCAACTCCTGGAAAGCCACAGATTCTTTCTTCAGATCATTGATAGTCTTGAGCTCCAGCTTTTCAGAAAGTCTCTTCAAGACTGCAGGATCAGGATCTTTTTCTCTATAGGCTATGGATAAATCAAGCTCTAGTTGTGAATCAAGAGAGTCTGGTCTTTCTTTGGCCCTTCTGATTTGAGCATGAACAAGTTCAATCTGGAAAAAGAAAGAAACATGGCATCAATTCTCAATGAAAGCCTTTCATTTGCTTCTCTTCGATGGAAGTTTTATTTTCCCAGAATGTATACTAATTTTTGGCCTGATTCTTCTAACAGTCACAAATCCATAGTTTAATCCAACTCCAATCAGTCATTTGTTGCATAAATCTTTGCAGCTAAAACTGCCTCTAACAATAACAATGGAAAAGAAGAAGTAAAAACCTCTCTGACAAACTTCTGGCAGATATTCAGCAGAAAAAAAGGGATCAATTGAGTCACTAGGAATACCTGTTCTCGAACTTCCTCTGATAAATCAAGTTTGTCATATGGAATCTCACTTAATGCTGCTTCAATTTTCTCAGTAACTTGGCAAAACTTCTGTGCTATCTTGTCCCTTTGCAAGGCCTGAGGCATTGAAATACATTGCATTTTTATTATGATTACCATGTGAAAAAACAGTGCTGGTGTCTTATTTGATAACCACTACGTGTTATATGTAATTTTACCAAACAACAACACTTATAATAAAGAACCTAAGAGTATAAAAGAAACAGAAAGAAAGTAAGTAAGAAGGAAGAAGAAGGGAAACAAGAGCATAAGAGTGAACTGAGATAGGAATTTATTGACAAACTTCCATGAATGCACAAAAGAAAGTTTCTTCCCTCATATACAACTACTCCAAGATCAGTGACAACACCCATAGCAGTGGTGGATCCCTGGGGGACTGGGGGTGGCAGTCACCCCAAGATTTTTGAAAAACCCTTAATATGTATTGAAAAGTGGCCTAAATTTTTAGAAAAATGACTTTCACACCAAACTTTTAGAAAAATTTTAATGCCGCTTCCCCGAAACTAAAAGGCTAGATCCGCCACTCCATAGCTGCTATATATCCCACTAAAAATGTAATAAACTAACAGAAAACAAACTAGCCAGCAACAGCAATAGCGGTAAACTACTCAATAGCTACCTAATACTACCAGTTGAGCTAATCTGAGCTAAATTTCTTATTTAACTCATAGCAATGATATAAAATGTAAACTACAATACTCCCAAAGAACCAATTCAGAACAAGTGATATAGATTTTCCAGCAACACAATCCCCAAACACAAATTTTCTTTTCATTATCTCACCAAACAAACAAAAAAATAAGGCAAAAATAAACCACAATCCTTATCATAGAGTTCCCATAGACAAAAGACATTTCAGCAATCCAAACCTGGAGCACATTTAAGCCATACTCATAACTCATTGTCAGCAAAAGAAGTACAAAACAGAAAAACTATCCTTATTCAAATTCCAAGCAATCAAACAGAGCAATAAAAAGTAGAAATACCTGATACAGCTTGCTTCCTTCACTGGCCGATTTGAGAAGCCCCATAGCTGAATCAAAAGCAACTCCCAACAGCTCAAAGCTTTTAATCCCTTCTTCACTTAGCTCTTCGTTGCTATCTCTCAACTCCTCAAACAAAGGGCTCAAAAGCTTGATCCTACGTATCAAATTGCCATGCATCTTCCTGCACACATTTTTACATTCAGGTAACCGACAAATCTCCTTCACAGAGTCAATGAGTCGACTCATCAAATCGGATTTCGAATCCTCTGTTAAGGCCATGTGGATAAAGCCTGATTGATCTATTAAACACAGCTCAAAAAATTGACTAAATAATGGAAACAAAAAAACTCTGAAATTTAACTGGTTCCCTTCCTCGCTTTCTTACACTTTCTTTTCTTCCAAACACTCCCGATCCACCATGATCTCCATTTCGCTCATTTGGGCTCTTCTCATTTCTCAACTATATTCAACTTACAGCAATAGGAAAACCAAAAAGCCCTCAATTTTTCTTGATTCTCCGTATTTTCCCATTAACCAAACATATAAGGAACTCATAAAATTAACATTAACCCATCATCATAAAAGAAATTCAAATTTTATCCCAAATTCAAACAACCAACTCCAGCAAAAAAGATTCAATTACAATTAACAAAAACAATAATTTATCTCAATTCCAGTGAGCATCCATCACCGCCAGCGACAAACCTGCTCTCTCCTTGCCAGAAATTTCACTCTTTCAATATTTGCTTTTATGGGTTTGAAAAACCATAAAAATAAAAATAAAATAAAATAAAATAAAATAAAGAAAGAAAGCTTCTAGTAGTGAAGCAACAGTAACAAAAGCTTGGAAAACAGAGGAAATAGAGATGGGTTTGGTAATCGTTATCGCTTTGGTTTGGAGTTGCTTTTGTTAATGTAAAGAGGAAGAGAGAAAAAAAAATAAAAAAAAAAGGGGGGGGGGCGGCGGTGTTTAACAGAAAATTAAAACATACAAGAAAGAATGTTAAAAATGTGAAATTTAAGAAAAATAAATTGGATTTGATTTGTAATGTAAGCAGAGCAAAAAACAGAGTCTTTCTTTCTTGTCCGTCTGAATTTTCTTTCGAAAATGGTGGCCAAATTAGAGGAGATTGATTATTACCATTTTTTTTATTACAAATTTGTCGTTAAACATTTTAGACTTTTACTTGGTCTATTATTTCGTATAATTAGTACTTAGATTAATATATAAATAAAAATATATATTTACTTGATTATTTAATTCAAATCTAATTATTTTAATACATTTAAATATAATCTCAGTGTATAGATGATCAATAATAAATTCAATTCTAAATTTTCTTTAATATAAAAATAATTATTTTTGAAAATATTTTATTAATTATATTTTAAAAAATTTCGCATAATTAAATTGCTTTCATAGAGCTGTAATATTAATATTTAATGTTAGGAATAATAAAATATTTTTATAAGACATTATATTTTTATATTTATTTTTAATGGATTACAGTCTAATTATTTAGGAAAGGATTTATATCGGAAATTTTTTTAAAAAATTTAAATTTCTTACTACTCAAATTAAATATTGAATAATTTTTATTATATTTATTTATTTAGTATAAGAATAATGACATATTTACTTTTTATTAAATTATTATTTAATCATACATTCTATAAAATATATTTGTGATATCTAAATAAAAAGACTATTGTTTTAGTTGGATTTTGTAACGTATAATTAAGGATTAATAGACACACTGTAATATTGCAAAAAAAATTGCTAATAATTGCAATTTTATAGGAAATGTTTATATTTCTAAATTAGGACTAGACAACGGATATCTCTTATAGAAATAAAAAATTATGTGGCCGATTGACTATATGAAATAGTTAGTTGTCATAAGTTCATTAATTGACCATAAAATGATTATTTTGTTTTATTCGGAAAAATATGCAATCTTTATATAACAAATTCTATCATGCATTAAAATTTTTTAAAAATGTTTTCTCTCATAGATGGAAAATGAGCATTTTCTCGCTGCCCAAACAAGACCCAAGCGACCAAGCCCAACTCCAATCTATTCTTGAGGTCATGATCTCTCCTTCACTCTCCTTTAGTCTCTTTCTACCCCACTCATATTTTCTGAAATTCAGGACCACCCACAAGAGCAACCCATTTCAATTCCCAGACCTCATAGAAAGGAACTAGATACTCTTCACCGGTCCAAAACGGCTCTAATCATGGTTGTCTTGTTATACTTAAAACCACGAACAACCCAAGATCCCAAGCCACAATCCGAGTCTAGTTCCATTATCATGCAAGCCATTTTCTTACTATCTTTCCATCTTTGTATCTAATTTTTGGGGTAATTATCTATTCTTGAAACAAATATAACTTCTCCGGTATAGAATTTGATGTAATTATATTTGTATAGTAATTACATGGCTTGCGAGAGTTTGGTAAAAAAATTTGATGTAATCATTAATTTTTTTATTTCTAATAATTATATCAAATTTATTTACTTAATTATAATTATTAATTATTAAATAGTTATTAGGTAATAAATAGTTATGAAAACTTTAATTTAAAGTTTTTTTTTAAATCATATTTATTTAAAAAAAAATATTAAATTATTTTTTTAAATAATATTTAAATAAAAAATATTAATATTTATTTTTAATAATTATTAAATACATTAACAACTAACAACTAATAATAATTTTATTAAACACTTACAACAATCAGTTATAAATCATCAATTAATAATTATTAATTATTAATTATCAGCTAATAACTAACAGAAATTACGATCACTTAAATTAAACAGAATCTACGTATACACGGTGGTATATGGGTTGTCTGGTTAGTCAACTAAACACTTTTAATTGCCTATTATTAATATGCGCATCGTCAATTAAAAAAAATTTGTGTTATTTGGTTGGTCAACTAAAAACTTCGATTATGATAAAATTTATTTTCAATTGGTAAATCTCATAAACAGTTATAAATTGTTTTTAGTGATTGACGATTTATCAATTACACTTTTACATTAATCGCATATTTAACAATCGCTCTACCAAACACCCCATAACACCTTTGATTTCAGCAACAAAAGTCTATTTTTACGGTTTTAGATTTGGGGGTTTTAGATTCATAGATAATAGACAAAAAAAAAATGCTAATAATGTGAGTTCATATCTTCGCTCTTCCTATTAATTTTCTTACTTTTTATTTTGATTGTTTAGCTTCTTATTAAAGGAGCTTCCGTAACGTGTTGTATTATTCTTCTTTTAAAATATTTTGATAGTCAAAAACATTTTATAAATGATCTCCTAATTAATTGATTTAATCTTATCAACGGTGATTAAGCTGCTAACGTGTCAACATCTAATCGGTCAAATGTAAAATCCGAGTGCGGACATCCGTACGATGCTGGCTTCTTTTACGATTCAGCCAAAGTGTCATTTTCTAGCTTGCGTGACTACTAGAGCCAATCACCGGCCTTGACCTGGCACATGGAATGCTTACTGGGTCTTTTTTTTTTTTAAGTAGTTCACATTACAAAATAATAATAATAATAATATATTATATATATTCATATTAATATATTATTGAGTTTTTATTTTTACCTGAAGCATTATTGAGTTGAAACCAAATTATTAAACTAAATGAATTATTTATCCTAAAAAAAATGAATTATTTCATTTATTTTAATTTATTTTTTATATAAATTTGGTCTCACTTTTCATATTCCTGAATAAGAATAATTGAAATCTATATAATAGTTGATTTTTTTTTTTAATTCAATTTGAATATTTTTTTCTAAATTTCAAGCCAATTTCAAATATGAGAATATTGACCTCACTAAATTATTTTATTTTGATTAATTCAATTTTATTATAAAATGTTTTAATTATTAAAAGTAATAAGTCATAAGCACATAAGCAAATTATTGTTATTTTTGTTAAATTTAAATTTTACTCTGTAATATTGAAAGTTTTTATGTGGGTTCATATTCAAAATGTATCTGATATGAGATACTGACCTTTTAGAAATTTTCAACAAAATCTTCATCATTTTGTTATGGGATCTATATTTCCATAAACTAAATATTCATTTGAAGTTAGTCAATTAAAAGAGTGTTTCTTATGTGTATTATGCATATTTAACTTTAAAGACTACAATTCTCTAATGTGATAAATTGTATTTTTGGTTTGTCCTCATCTTCAATGGCTCAAATTGGCCTTGGATTTGGTTCTTGGACTCTCTTTATTGACATTTGACGATTGCCATTTTATGGCAAATACCAGCTCTGTCTTTGCTGCACTTCTAAGGTTGATTTATTGAAAAAATCATTTAAGCTATGTTTATTTTGTTGGAAATGGAGAGAAAAAAAAATAAGGGAAATAAATATAATTTTCTTTATTTATTTAACTAAAAAGAAAGAGAAAAGAAAAAAAACAAGAGAAAAATATATTTTCTTATTTAAGTTTTAAGAGAAAAATTTTCTCTCAATTTTAAAGAGGAATTAAAAAAAATTAAAAATTAAAAGATATAAAAAATAAAAATTGTAAAAATACATTTTTTTTACTTCTCGTTACTTCTTTTTTATATGATTAGAATTATAAATTTATCTTTATTTTAAATAAGAGATTTAAATAATATAAAAAAATTATATTTTCTTTTATTTTATTTAATTTTTTCTGTATAATTATTGCACCAAATATAACCTTAGGCTTAGTTTTTTGTTTGGTTCTTTCTCTTTTGTTTTGGTGCTTGTGGGACTCTTCTTTGGTGTTTGGGACACTCTTTCTTATTTTGACTTTAGGGGAAGTGTATTTGGGTCTTCTTTAGTGCATGGTACACTTGTAATTAGGTCTTCTTTGGTGTTTGCACGATCTTTCTTGTTTTGATTTTGGGCTTGAGTTTGTGAGTGATTTGGAGTCGGGCTTGTTATTGTGCATGTACTCGACTGTGGTTTTGATGCCACTTTGTCAATCTTCTCTCTTGTAATTAGCTTGTGCAATTGCTTGCCTTATCCGCATGTATCCGAGTAGGAATAATAAGGGATCAGAGTTTGAAACGAATTTTATAAAATTTAAATTTAATTAGTTTAAAAATAAAAGTATTTGCTCATCATTCATTTTGATTTTCTGTTTATATTTGAAAGTCCTTTGATAATTAAGAGGGAGTGAATTAGTTGAAATGACAAAATAAGAGCAAATTAAAAATTAATGAAAGGAAGAATGAAAGAAAAATTCACAAGAAGAATTTTATAGTGGTTTGACCAACACTTATCTACATTCACTCTTCAAAATTACACTTGAGTATTTTATTTGATTTTTTTACGGTTGCAAAAATAAGCCTAAATATTTGGACTCATACTCAAACTTTACAAAGTGTTTTCAAATGCTCACAGTTAAATCTATACAAATGTTTTACTAAAACTCACACTCAAATCCTTAAGAATTACAAGAGATGAGAAGAAGAAAAATCCTCTTTAACTTTTTCACAACTCTCAAACAATCAATGAGTTTTAACCAACTCAAAAATTTACAACTAATAGCTCACAAAAATTGTTTTACAATAAATAAGTTTTTTTCAAGCCATAAATATGAATGATTTAGTACAATAACTCAATAATAAGTTCTCAAATATTATTCTCTTATTTTTAAACTTCCCACTAACTCATATTTATAATTTTAGATGAAATATAACTGTTTGGCTTCATTTAATGCCAAAAATTGCGATTGACAGCTTTTACAACGACTAGTTTTTATTGGTGATTTTTCAGAGTAACAGGGGGACTTAAAGTGCAGCGGGCGCTAATTAATAAGTAGTAGATGCGACTTAATAAGTAGTGGCTACTACTTAGCTTATTTTGAACTGCTGGATCTTCTAGACTTCTTAGTAGCGGCTGCGACTAATTGGTAGTGGACGCGACTTAATTTCTTCATATCTTGAGATATACAATTCCAAATCATGATCCGTTTTTTTTTTTTTTTTGGAAACTTTCATATGTCTACTAAAAATTTATTGTTTATGAAAACTCCAAAATCTTCAATATTAATACTCTAAAAAATCCAAATATTTTATTGCTCAAATCAAAAAGATAGTTTGAGCATGCTTCATTAATTTTTTAATTTCTCCTTCCGTATAAATCAGAATCATTTGATTCTTTTTTCATATAAAATAGACATCCAGACTTCAATTATGTGAAATATCATATTCAAATTATTTTTCTATAATTCTCAGTAATATTTTAAAATTGCCCCAACTGTTTTGTCCTAATCTATCAGCTTGAGCATAATTCATTTAAAAATTCATATCTCCCTTTTTTAAAGTCTATTGCTCAATCTAATTTATGTTCCTAAAATTAGACCATATCTTTCTATCCATGTATAATTCAACATTTAAATCAAACTACACAAAGGCGGCATTTGATTGAACTTGTTGATTCATTGGATGTGTTAAACATATGATTTAGCATAGGTCATGATTTCTCCAGCCTTAACCAACTCAAACAAATTGTTAGCATAATTGACATAATCAACATGTATTGTTATCATTAAAATTCATATTAAACCCAAGGGGTCCAACAATCTCCCCCTTTTTATAATAATAAAATCATACATACAAGTGTTTAGGAAACATGCAAAAAAGCTCAATTAATATTTTGCAAATATACACTTGTATAACTTCTCCCGTTTTTTATATCAACAAAAAGATTTTGCATTCCCCCTTTAAAAATAAATTGCTCAACACATAAAAGGATCCAAATAATTTCTCCCCCTTAATAAATAAAAAAGTTCAAGGAGTTCACAAGGGATCATCAAAGTGAATTTGCACAAAATGATTTTATCACAAATATATATGGATGCAAAAGTATAGATAATTTCAATTTATTTTTAGTTTTTATGAAAATTATTGTAAACTTGCATTCAAAAATATTTAATTCTAATACTAATTGTAAAATATTTTGAATTTAATTTTCATTTCAAAATATGTGTATTTAATTAAGGAATACTATTAAAATAGATTTGAGAATCTAATCAAATCATTTTGCAATCTATTTCAATCACCAAAAAGAGAGAAAAAAAAAAAGGAACAAATAAGCACATTCTCCTTTGATAAGCCAACAAGCCCAAAATGGAATATAAGCACAATAAACATGGGCAAAAGAGAAGATAAAAATAAAAATAAATACATTTAATTCTCTTTTTCAAACATGATATCCGCAAAGAATTTATAAGAATATACATAAGGATATTCATGCAAGTGTTCAATATAAGGGATAATTATCAAATAAATACAAAACATAAGACAAGTTTTATGAAAAAATTTCTTATGCTCCCCCTAAATTAATCTTTATAAGCATAAATAATTCAACTCACAAATCAACATGCTTAATACTATATTCAAGTGAATGAACATCAATTTTTTCAAACAAATTTTCACTCAAATCAATAGGCAAATAAACATTATTATAGTGGTAACACATTCATTCAATGAAGATTTAAAGTTTAAAGTTACCACTTGTAGCTATGAATTTTAACCTCTTGAAAGAGGTAAGTCTATTTTGAGTTGAGACATTCATTGTACATCATTTGACTTCTTTTTGCTTTGGACTTTAAATAATATGACTTCTTTATCATCATCAAATTTCTGCATAAAATAAGAAGTCTTTGGTACCCATTTCATTTTGAGTCCTTAGAAGTTAGCCTTTGTGCTTTTAACAACCCAAGCTAACTTAGTTTTTGGTTGTTTCCTTTTAATAGTACAATCATGAATAATATGACCATATTAGTTACAATAAGAACAATATTTGTAAAATATCATATTATTTCTACTTTTATATGAATGATACATTTTGATTTTGCAAAAATAAGATTTATGTCCATAATCATTACATGAATAACAATATCCATTAAATTTGTGGTTATGACTGTAAATGTTATGTTTATGTTTTTTTCTTGTTATAGGCATGACCATGAGAATTACAAGAAAAATGATGTCTAATGAATGGACCTTTAAAAACCATACTTTCTTTTTCTTTATCTTATTTTGAAAGAGACGATTTTAGACTATTTAAATTATTTTTAAGAATTTCATTATCTTTCAAAACTTGGTCATAATCTTGAGATTTCACCAATAGCTTTTTGTATTTCTCTTCAAGATCATCATTGGTGGAAGTTGATGAAAGAAGTTCATTATTCAAATGTTCATTTGCATATTTCAAACAATCAATTTAATATTTAAATATTTTATTTTTCTCTTTCATTTTCTCAAACTCAATGCACATGATTTCTAATGCATCTAATAACTCATTTTAATGAAAAATCATCATCAATTGAGTTTGAGGGATTTGATGTTACCTCATGAGAAGAAGTGACCTCATTAATGGCCATGAAGTACAAGTTAGCAACCTCATCTTTGTATTCCTTGTGGAGGTTGAACATTCCAAGCTACTATCTCTTCTTGATTGTCACATCATTTCCTCTTGCTTATTATCTTCTTATTGTTGTTGATGAGTATAAGTGATTGTATCTAAAGTTTCATCAACATCACAAGAGGTGTTAGTGTTATAAGTATAATCAAGTAAATTTCATATTTCATTAACACTAACACAAGAAGACACTTTATTGTAATTATTCTTATTTAATAAGCTTCTAAGAATTTGCATGGCCTTAATATTTGAAGCAAATTGTTTCAAATCATGCTCATGTCATATATTTCTAGGTTTTATAATAAGTAAAGTCATCTTAAACGACTCCCCATAAATTCTCATCTAAATCATCTAGGAATTTTTTCATTTTATTTGTCCAAATGCTATAATTTCTATCATAAAAAAATGGTGGTCTATCTTCTATCATAAAAAAATGGTGGTCTATCTACTCTACATGTAAAACTCTTATATGTTGTCATATGATCTTACTCTTGGATGGTTAAATCTTAAGTGAAGAGCACAAGCTCTGATACCAATTGAAAGTCTCTTGGCAACTAAGGGGAGGGGGGGGGGGGGGGGGGTGTTGCATTTTTTTGTATGTAAAAAAAAAATAAAAAAAAAAATAAAAGAAATGAAAAAGTAAAAAAAAAA
>CANXYC010856729.1:0-14926 GCA_948193065.1 Aleurites moluccanus | reverse complement strand
GATACATTGAGATGGGTTTATATTCCATCAAATTACTCATGGAGAAAAAGAATGTTATTGGCTAATTAGCTTAGCTAAATGATATGAAAGATATGCTATGATGAATGAAATATTGTTTGTGTTTTGGAGAATGAGTTGAGAGATGTATGGATATTATTGGAAGTGTGTTGTTTATCTTTGCAGGAGGTAAATGTTAATATTATAGGAGAAATTCTGTCCGTTTCTTTGCAGAATTTTATAGAATTGAAAAAAAAAATATTAGTGAAATTTTATAAATAGATTAGACTTGTAACTGGGGTTCTTCGTGGTATTGGTTGCGAAAGTGGTTCCAGTACCCTAGGACCATCACAGCCCAATAGTGTGGGATGTGACAAAAAACTACCATTTAAATTATCCCAATCTCTATTGTTCAATCTAACATTTGCAAATGGGGTAGTGATAAATGAAGCTTGTGTAAGTAGTGTTTTACCTCCTGACATATTTTGTTCCTCTGAATATCAGTAAGCTTTATTTTAATAAAGCCTTCTTTAAGTTTGGAATTTAAACATTCTAGTAGTAAATTGAAATATGGGCACAGTGTTGTGGGTATAGGAAAGAGCTTGAGGTTTAAATTATAAGGTTGTTACTTAAGGTCGAAATTGTTCTTATATTAAAGTTTATAAAATGAGATTTAATTTTTTTTATTAATATTTTTCTTTATTAAATTTACATGCAAATAGTTGTCATTCAGATTACAATATGATTTTTAGTTTTTATTTACGTGGATATTTCTGTGGTTGTCACTATTTATGCTTACATAAATATGGATAAATGAATCTTACATGTTTATATTTCTATTTGATTAATTGCCAGTCCAAGTTCATTGATTCTGGCAACTGATATTTGTTTATCAACTGCATGGTGCATATAGCAAAATTTTGTTTTCTTTTAACAAACATAAATAATATTAAAATAGATATAACTATAAAAATAACCATAATTACTAGTCTATTGAAAAATGATCATGTCCTTTTCAGATGCTAGAAGCTAAATGTAATAACCTAAATTTTTATAAAAGAAATGTATTATTTTATAAGAAAATATTTTTATAAAATTATTTTATAAATTATTAAAAATTAAAAATTTATTATTTAAATTAATTTTATTAAATTATTAAAAAAATTATTTTTTAAATTTTATTATGTTAAAATAAACCTAGGTCTAGAGAAAAAAAGAATAACTTTTCTAACCACCAATGTTATTTCTTGTGATATGTGTATTTATATATATATATATATAAATATAAATTTTTATAATTACTAATCTGTTGAAGAATGATTTTGTCCTTCTCATATGCTATAAGTTAAATATAATGATCCAAATTTTTATAAAAAAAATATATTATTTAATGAGAAAATATTTTTATAAAATATTTTTATGAATTATTAAAAATTAAAAATTTATCATTTAAATTAATTTTATTAAATTGTTAAAAGAATTATTTTTCAAATTTTATTATGTTAAAATGAACATAGGTCTAAAGGAAGAAAGAATAACTCTGCTTAATGGCCAATGTTATTTCTTGTGATGTGTGTTTTTAAATATACATATGTTTATATATAATAGTTTCGTTTTTAATTAAAAAAATATAAATTGTGCTTGTCTTGTTTCAAATATGAGATCAAGCATTAAAGGAGTAGTACTTTTAACCATTATGCTACTTCAGATTTTTGTCAACTAAATTAAGTGAGTTATATTTATATTTATATTTATATTATATTATTTTTAAATATATATATATATATATATATATATATATATAAAAAGTCAATTCGGTGAACAGTGACTAGCTAGTTTTAAAACCAGTCAATTAGTCCCCTTAAGCAGCCAAAAAAACGGGAGTATGAAAAAAAAAAAAAGAGAAGAAGAAGAAGAAGAGAGAGAGAAATCACTGGAAACTTCTTCTTCCGGCCACTATTTTTGACACCGCCGCGACTATTGAAACCAGTAAAATTTGGCGAGTTGGACAGTAACAACCACGACTAGAATCGACAGCGGGTGACAGCACACACGCTGGTTAAAGCTCTGAACATTTATTTTGTAGATCTCTACTGATTCCAAGCTCTATTTTTGGTTTCATTGAGTTGGTTTTAGTCTCAGCTTTCCAAAGGTACTCATTTTGTCTCCAACGGTGATTGGATCCGGGATTGAAAAATTGTAACACACGAATAGTTTTCCAGTTAGTGCGAGTAAGCGAGATTTTAATTATTCTAAAATTATTTGAAGTTTATTTGACGATAAATTTATGAAAAATATTAAATATTGACACTAATATTAAAAATTTAGACAATAAATAATTGAGAATTGTATTTAAATTAAGTGTATAAATTAAAATAAATTGATATAATTAATTTGGAGTAGTATATAAATTATTTGAATGATATTTATGGAGTTTAAATATCAAAAATTTAATTATTGTAGAGTAAATTAATTGAGATGATAGTTATATTAGGTAAATTAATTAAGCTAATTGGAGATAAATTAAGAAAATTATTTGGAGTAATTATGTACTTTAATTGATGGATATTTATTAATTTTTCGTGACTATAATTAAATATTTGGGGAGTAAATTATTTATAATGATCGTAAAATGAGGTGAATAAATTATTTTTAATTGATATAAGTTATTGGAGCTAAGTTATTAGTGTGCTTTTCCTTGATTTTATATGTATATAATAATATTTAATTAATTAAAATTAAATGATTTTTTATGATTAAGATAAATTATAAATTCTTATAAAAACGGTGAAAATAATTTATTATGTTTTAATTATTATTTTAATTTTTGAATATTAAAATGAGTTTTCATGAAGTTAATGAATTGAATTGAATTTAGAATTTTATAAAATATAAAGGGTTTGTATTTGAATTAATTATGCAAATTATTTTCAGTAAATATATGATATTTATAATGAATTAAAATGATATTATTAATAAAATGTATATTATGTTTTGAATTTTATCAAGATTTTAAATAAAAGTAATAAATGTTATTTATTGAATATTAATAATTTTTTTATAGGTTTGAGTTGGCGATTTGAAGATATTGAGTTTGGAGATCCATGAGGAGTTATTGAGTTAAGTTTGATTATTCTGAGTCCATGAGTTTTTTGTTAGAAGTATTATTATTTTTTCTTCAGGGGGCAATATTTTAATTTTAGGAAAGATTCTGCTGAATTTTTTGGCAAATTTTTAGAAGTCGTTTCCTAATTTTATTGTAATAACCTGAGATGCAATATAAGTGTGATTGTTAGATCGAGTTTTGAAACTTAAATAGAGTAGGAATTTTTTAAAAAAATTTTAAGGCAAGCATGTGCTAAATGCAATTAAAAAAAAACTCAAATAGAACTCTATGGCAATCTAGGGAATTTTATTAGACAATATAAAGGGAAGAATTATATGAAAAATAAGTGAAATCAGATCAAAGTTTTCAAAGGAAATTCATTTGAACACCTTTCACTCAAAGATTTTTAATAAATTGTAGAAAAATTCAAATTGAGAATTTCTTTTTTCTACATCAACCTAAGAGATCAACAACTAAAATAAAAATATTTCAAGATATTTGAATTGAACTAAAATGCTTAAAAATGAAATGGAAGTGGACTAAACATAAGTGAAAATGTATAAATGACTTAATTAGCTAAATTGCGATTAATTAGCTTAATTAAACTTAATTAAAACACAAAAAAAATCAACAATGGTGGCTTAGAATGGTGGGTCAGCCATTGAAGAATTATAGCCAAATTTTTATATTCAATTAAAATAATTACCAAGTCATTAATTTGTGACCACAAGAAAAATAAAAAAAAAAATGAATTTATTAAAAATAGATTTATGATATCACTATGCTTATGTAATAAATCCATCAATTCTCTTCTAATTAATTAAGTTAACTAATTTTCTATTGGCTAAAGGAAATAAATTATTTCTATATAAGAAGAAATGAAATAGAAAATTTGCCCAAATACTTCTTAGTGGCCGAACTATGCTTAGTTGTTTCTTTCAAAATTCTCTCAATTTTTAAGCTAACAAATCACTTCTTTCTTTCATTCAAATAAAGTGACTGAAATTTCAACATGATATGGTGATGGAAATGGAAGATTTATGAAGTGATGGAAAAATGAAGATGAAGTGGTAGTTTTGGTGAGAGAGAGCAAAGAAGTACAAAGAAAGCTAATCAAGTAAGGTAACTACTTCATCTTTCTTAGCTTTTTCCTATGTTTAAGTAGCAAATATGAATACTTGCTTAAATGATTTAATAGGAAGCTAGATTAAGATTTTGAGAATAGTCTAATATGCTGGAATTTTTAAGTGAATAAATTAATAGAAGTTAAAGTGAAGTTAAAGAAACATAAAGGAAGTAGAGAAAGTCTGAAATTCAGAAAAGAGCAAAAATCCTAAGCTTAAGCAGAAGTTTGGAGCAACCATTCCGTGACCTTAAATTGATCAAATAAAAATACTCAAAACATAAAAGTTATAGCTCTATATCTTAACTAAGTGTCTTTGAAAAATATTACGAAACTTAGGAGATATGGGTTCCTGAGTGCTATTGACTCAGAACCAGATTTTGAATTAGACTCAGAAATATGCAGCCCTCTGAAATCTTTAAATTTGAAAATCATAATGTCTAAATTAGAACAACCTCAAAACATGAAAGTTATTCCTTTATATCTTAACTAAAATACTGTAAAAACAGAATGGGATTTGGATATGTATAAAATGAGTTGCATTAGAAATAGTAGAGCCTGACGGATAGGTTCTACAGGGTAGTTAAGAATTGCAGGATGAAGTTTGGAAATTTATTATAAATTCTGTAGAACTCAAAATAACCTAATTTTTGGATATGTAGAGTTTTATATGTCTAGTTTCATTAGAAAGAATAATCAAAGCAATTGGGTTAGTAAAATTCGAAATATATTAAAAGAATTAGTAAAATTCAAAATATATTAAAAGAAGGCAGAGCTGTTAGAAATGAAAAGCATAAAGAAAACATAAAAGAATAAGAGAATTTTAAGGCAATGTATTTGTCAAGTTTATTTCATGCAAGTTAAGTGTAAATGGAACTCTAAATTACACCTTTATATGTTATAGCTTCCAAGAGGAAGGGAAAAAACAAAGATGAGGGGGAACCATGTGATCATTCCTATTGTTTATGTTGAGTAGAGAAGGGAGTCTATTTTGGTTCTTTTTATTTCCAAGGTGAGTAACATATAAATACATTTCTTTAATAGAATCTACATTGTTCATCCATGTTTCAAGTTCATTAATTATGCCATGATCCTATCTTAAAAGTCTCATATATATTGTTATTGCTATCTATCATTTCTTAATTAATCCATTGAACCTTACTAAGCCATTATCTTAGCATATGTGAAATATGAGTTTCTTGATTATAAATGACCTTTATCATTTTGTAACCATATTAGCCATTGTAATCAATTAAACCTCTTGAATTGAATATGAAACTTGCTATACTTATTTGTTTATTATTATTTCTTGAAAAGTTCATTGTGAAATCAAATTTTAATATTTGATTCTCCAATGCCATGTTCATTGCCTATTATTTTCATTGAAGAAAACCTATTATTGATTATTGGTATTGATGCACCTTACATATGATCAATGACAAACTACTCGCCCAATGGAGTAGTAAATCTTACATCGAGCATTATGCACAATATTTCATGTGATCCTCAGCTAGTGAGGGGTGATCCTTGCCATGCAGTCTGATTAATCATATGACTTTCATGAGAAATGCTATCAGGATATGTAGCCTCTGTCTACTTATGTGAATTTTGCTATTTGTAGTTGATATATGAGCATTTGGCTCAACATATTGATATATGAGCCACTATTGACATGATTGATACAACTTCTATATAATTAATTTCCTTTATGCTCTTTTGTTTCATTGAGTACCCTTTTTACGTACATGTTACCCTTACTGAATTCCAATGGCTATATCCTTATTTATTTTATCTGTTTATGAGACATATTCATTTCTATTCATATTATTTATGTATTGATGGTCATTTGTTCTTTTTATATTTTTAACCTCACCAGGGTGTCTATATGTTATTCACTGTCTATATGTTATTCACTGAGTATAATCTCACATTTTAGTGGTTTATAATTTTTTCAGGTTTTAATAGATAGCTGCAGTTTCAGCCACATTCTTCTCTAGTGCTGGGAACCCCTATAGTTTATGTATTTTCTTTTCTATGGTTTATATTTATTTAATGCTCCATGGTTGAAGATGTTAGTATGAGTAATATGTTATATATAAATTATAAATAGTTATAACTCAGTGTAAAAAATATATTATGATATACTTAGTGGATACGATATATGATTATGATTTGAGGAGTAGTGAAGTATTATGAATATTATTTGAATTGTGGTAGATTTGGGGGAATAAGGATGGACAAATAAAAGTGTCATTTCTTCTGCAGGTTGTGTAATTGATATAATAAAAGAGAGGGACTTAAGTCCCAGGTTTAAGTATGAATATTCGAGGAAGTTATTTTGAAATTTCTGTAAAACGTATACATTGGGTTCTACAGGTTTAGGGGGCCTTACACTTACCCTAGGCCTGTCGCATTCCCTAAAGAGGGGGATGTGACATTTATTAAAGCCAATATGTATCTTTTATTTTCTAATTTTCTTCGTATATCTTTTCGGTCAAGGTGTTTCAGGAGTTTACTGGCCCTTAGATTTCAGGTGCTCCAAGGGAACTAGTTGGTTTATGGTCGTCAAGTTTGTGAGTTAATATATTTTAATTTAACTATATGACATGTAAGTTTTGAATAAATGAAATATATATGTTATATAAACTATCATTATGGCATTATATTTAGGAGCATGAATCGTGTTTATATCATATTTTATGATATTGATGATGAATGATATGAATGTATGTGATTAAGATGGAAAATAGGATGATGTGGAATCTACCTATACTAACACATAAAACATTGGCGATATAACATGATATGATGATGGTGATGATGTTATTACATGGATTGTTTGGTTAGAAAATGATTTCACCGTGACCCTTGGACATGGATAAGAGAGTATATGGATGACTGATTAGAGAACAGTCTCAATATGACCCCTATTTAGATTTAAGAGAACCAAGATATAAGGGTTGGCTCCCCAATTATGATAAATGAAAACATAAATGATAATGGATTCCACAGACAATTTGTCATCATGAATGCTATGTATGTTTCTGGATGTTTATATGTGTTGTGATAATTCATATAGATAAATGAAAGATTACATATTAAATTACTCACCCACCCATGTTCAATATTTTTTCCAAGTTTCAAGTTGAGCTTCAGGAGCTATATTTTCAATTGAGTATTTATGCCCTTTATTTCTTAGACAGTGAAATTGTTCATTTAGTTAGGTAATTAATTTATATTCATTGTATGAAAATTTTCTAAAACTCCGCATTGTTATTCATGTCATTTGTATTCTGTTCTTATTGCTAAGTCTGATGTCTAGTTGAGTTTATTGTTATAGGTTGTTCTATTAAGCAAGAACTTAAATTGATGATGTGATATGATTAATGATTGCCCTGAGTGGCTATGCAATGATATTAAATTGTTTAAGTTCTGCTTGACATGTGAGTCTATAGCCTTTGTTTTATGATAGTTATAACTGTCATATTGCAGTTTTGTCATTCAATGGTAAGTCAGACTTACTAGGAATTCCGAAAGCCTTATGTTTTCTCATTCTCTAATACCAGTCACATGCCCAATAAAATCGAGTCATGACATTAAACAGACATAACAAAAGATAATGATAACATGTCAAATATCTATGTTGACATTTCTTGAAAATATAAATGTAATGGCTCAATAAGATTCCATGTTTTATAAATAAGCCATAAATCTTTGAAATCAATAATTTGTTATTGGAAAGGATAATTAATTTACTGTGGATATGTCTAGGTAGATTTTTTTTTTTTTTAGCTCTGGGATCATTAGTATTTTCTCACACTTGTCCCTATGCTGGATGCTCCTAGGCTTGATGTATTCCCTGCTGGTATCAGGTGGAATAGGGAATATAGAATAGGGCCACCGAGGCTTAACTTTCTCATTATCAGAGTATTTTTTGATAGCCTTGATCTTTCTCAGGTATTTATTGCCTCTTTTTTTCATTTTTCCAATTATGACTTGAAATACTAACCATGACTTGATGCCATCTATGCTGTATAACTACTTTGCAATGTCATTTTCTCGGTTGTTGCTTCGCTCTCCGTACTACAAATTATATTATATAGGGAGAAAGTCAGGATTCAGACATTGGAGAAGTGGGTCAGCCCCCTAACATCCTCCGGTTGACATGAGATCGGACTCTGATATCCATATTACAGATGATTCTTATGTCGGTATGCCTATTGTTATGTTCCTCCATCTTGAGATTCCTTACCTAGAGTTCTCCCAGACCCGCCTGATGGGCCATGTTGGAGATCCATGCTACCTTTCTGCTCATTTTACTAGACCTTATACTTCCAAAACTCAGACTAACATGCCTCCAATAGGTACTAGTGCAGGGGAATCTACTATGACTCCTCAAGTGGCTAGATATCTGAGCTTAAGCGCGGGACATAGTGATTAGGTTGCCTTTAACCCTTTATTGGAAATTACTGGAGACATCCATTACATTGGGGTGTCGGTCAGATAAGGATCTACCACATTTTGGATGCAGTTTACCCTCTTGGTCCAGATTTTCCTGAGAACATTATGGTACGTGTTTCTTCTTACCTTCGAAAATGATCCTTTGGTAATTTTTATCGCTTATATTGTTCACATAATTGATGCAGGTTCCAAATGGCTATACTCGATGGACTTATCAAATGAGGCACCTGATGGAGATGATTATCACCTTTTTATTGACAATTGGAGATTGATAAACGGGCCCCTTAGTAGGAGGATCCTCGTCATCGTCGTAGGAGAAATTGAATTTCTACAACTGCTTTTTTCTGCTTTCTAATTCTTGCTCTTGTTACTGCTTCTTTTCAGACACTTGATATGTATAAAATGTTATGTCTTTATGCTCATGGATGATGGATGTATGCATGCTATGGTGATTATGCACCCCTCTATTTGCATATGTTTATGTAACTGATGTTTTTATGTCATCGTGTAAAATTTATGCAACTTTAATACAAGATCATGCTTAAAATTTATGGGATGCATGTCCAAAATACCCCCAAAAATTTGATTATGGAGCTTCCTAGCTCAATTTTTTTTTTTTAAAAAAAAGACATTGCCAAGAGGCTCTAGAGCAATTGGCAGTGCTGGCAACTAGGCAAGGGGCTGCTGCCTCCAACCTTAATAAAGATACTTATAAAGAAAATAAGACCAAAAAAATCTGAGTAGATCAACCTTTGATACCTTAAAAAGATAAGGAAAGAAAATTAATTGTGATATCGGAGGTTTAATGGATTAACCAATTCAGATAAATCATGAGCTATTGCCTCACATTATTCAATATCCCCACAATGCATATGGAAGATGCTTATGTCAATTCCTATGACTGATGATCATTTTCTGCAGGACAGTCTTGAGGGTCATGTTTGTTGTTTCAACTGCTCCATTCGTTTGTAAATGATATGGCGAAGACCTGTGATGCTAGATCTTCTCCCTTTTGACCTTAAAATGCAAGCCATTGTTCGTTATGACCTCGAAAGGTAACCCATATCAGCATATTATATTGGTCTGAATGAGATATGCTACCTTTTTAGTATTCAACACCTGATAGGAGGTTGCTTCTACATATTTTGTGAAGTAGTCAATGGCCACCAATACATACTCGTGCTCGTTTGAGGATTTTGGATTGATTAGACTCTGGCGTCTATTCTCTAAGTTACAAACGGCTAGGGAGTTGCAGTCGGTTGTAGTAGGATAAGGTCTTTTTTGTAATTTGGCAAAAATTTGACACTTATGGCATCTTTATACATACATAGCACAATCATCATTCATGGTTAGCCAAAAGAATTCCAAATTCATAACTTTCCTTGCCAAGGCAAAACCATTCATATGTAGTCCCTGCTCTCCGCCATGAACCCACTCCATAATCTGTTGAGCCTTTTCTTCAATCACACATCTAAGGTAAGATGGATATATGGATATTATTCCATGCCCTTATGTATAACACATCACCATTCAGGATGAAGTTGCTAGCAAGCTACCTTAATGTTTGCAGTTTGATTTTGATGCCCCTTCTGGATGTTGAGTTTTTATAAAGTTGAATATGTCCTAGAACCACAATATCCCATTAGCTAGCTTAATTTACATGTAAGTAGTATCATATCCTGATTGTCGTCATACTTCAAAGACCACTGGTTAAACGATCTCAATATCCATCATGTCTATCATGAAAGCCAAAGTTGCCCAAGTATAGGCAAATTGATTCTTAGCTTGAGGTAAATAATGGAAAGATAATTCATAAAAGTTTTCTGCGAGATCATTCACTCCCTGAAAGTACTAAGCATTCTTCTTTTATCTTTCATTTATCAAGATAATATGCGTTATATATGAACCTAAATAATGTTGCAATTTATGGCACACCTAAACTAGCGTCAGACATAGCTTTTTAATCTGATTGTATTTGAGTTCATGTACAAACATGCGCTTACTCAAGTAGTAAATGACACTTTCTTTATGAAAATTAGTTGCATTCTGAGCGAGCATTGGATTGAAACCATAAGAACATATGAATCAAAGAGTGACTAAAAGATATATTCAATTTAGTATACACTTGAGTAAGTTTAAAACATGAATATAAGGACACCGAGACCAGGTATCAACTGAGTATATGTTCTTGAAAAGGTCTTGAGTTTTGGTAAAGAAAATATCATTCTTATAGGACTCATTGTATTTTCCCTATAAATTATATCCCATGGTTCATTAAGACATATTCAATTCTAATTATATACGAAAAGTAGAATTTTGATTCAGAATAACTCTAAGACGTCATATGCCCAAGTCATGAAGCTTACATCTCCCTTATTTATTTACCTTTCTTTAATTATGATCTGATTCTTTTTTTTTTCCAGGTATTTAGGTTGCTTAAGAGGAGGTACGTAGGCCATCTTCGAGTACGGTCCAAATTCTAAATAATAATATTAATAGTAAATATTTTTAAATAATTTTATAAAAGTTATCCAGAGAAGATGTTTAAATTTCCTTATTGTGTTAATGATATTAAAGGACATGGTTTAAGCATTTACAGTTGGCTATAAATTCAATGTTAAAAGTTTCACACCTATTCCTATTAGGACAGAGGGATGGGCATGGGTGTGACATGTTCTCTCCCTTAGCCTTTATGGTGGGTACTTATAACTCATTTACAAGCTCTAAGCAGCCTATTATTGAGCTGCCACATAACATGTGAAAGAAATCCATAACATTAGAAAGTGAAGATATTGCAAAGGAATATAATTAGAAAGGGTAAAGTAAAAAAAAAATAAAAAAATTGCCTGACTGAATTGAATTAATTTGAAGCAATTACCTCAATTTTGTATATGAATCAGAAACACCATATAATCTACAAATTTCGTTAACAGCCACTTCCAAGGTCTATGCAATGCAATCACAAGTTTTAAGAATGAAAAAGTTGTGCATGCATAGTTGCCTCTAATAGCATATCATAAGCTAGAGTTTCCACCACAACCACTCTGTATAGCATGACTTAAAAGATTAGACTTTGGATATAAATACACATATTAACACATGAAATCACACAACATAAGCAAATATTTGACACGATGTACCCACATACAAGCATGCCAGCCTGTCAAACTATTTATTTGAATGCATATTTTCAAAGTAATTAACTTTAATTATTGTAACACCAAGTCAAAACTGAGCCTAGTATTTACCTTTGGGAAATTTCTGATAATTTATTAGAAATTATTTTGATGTACTTGCATGTGTGTTTGATTGTTAGTTGTTTGTTTGTATAAAATAAAATAATAATAATAAAATAAATAAATAAAATAAAATAGCCAAATTAGGTTACAAAAATAGTAGGACTTAATTGGAAAAGGAAATAAAATTTAGGGATTTAATTGATATTTGAAAAGGACTCAATTTCAAGAAAAAATTTGAGTTGATGAGTGAAGTGGTAATTTCACTCATCATGATTCAATGGAAGAAAGTATTGGTGCATTGTAATCCAAGGGATGCATGTGTAGGTTTCAAAGTTCACTTTATGAGATTGCATGTATTGGATTGAGTGGAAAAATCCCACTAACTCATAAAATAATCAAAAAAATTCTGCAATCTCTTCTTCCATCAAAAAAACCGTGAACAACCAAAAGAAAGAAGAAAAATTTCTTCTTTGCTTCGGCCATGGAAGGGAAATCAAGAAATGGTGCTAGATTTTAATGCTAAAGTGAAATTCTTCATCAACTTCCTTCCATTTCTTAAAGTAGAGCTTAAAATTTTATTTTGGTGGAAGGATTGGAGGAGCTAGGGTTCGGCCATTCCTAGGAAGATTAAGGTAAGTTAAAATTATGGTTGTTTAATGATTAATTGACATTTAAATATGGAGTTGGATGTTTGATTTGAAGAATTAAACATTAATTGGGTGGAAGTACATTGTGGCCGAATGAATTGGGTAAGATTGGGGGGAAAATGATTTTGTGTTTCAATGGAGCAATTGATTGTATAATTGTTATTAAATGAGTTCAAATGATGTTAATTGAATAATTTAATTGATGTTGTACACCAATTTTGGAAGAGGTATTGTAATCGAAATGGGGATAGGGTTAAGTGTGAGGAGTTCTTGTGAATTGTTCCAATTGGGTGTTTAAATTTCAAATTGATATATTGAATTGACTAATTGAATACTTAAAATTGAAGAACAAACACAAATGGAGGAAAATCCCCTTTGGCCGAATGCTCTAGATTGGGGGAAATAGGGAATTAACTTGGTTTTGGTAAAATTAATTGTTTAGATGTTAAATTGGTAGTTTGAATTGTGTAATTGTAAATTTGAATTGGAAAAATTAAGCTTAGATGACCTAGCCCTACTTAGGCCGAATTACTTTTGATTTAGGGTTAGGGTTTATAAAGTAATTTATGTATATAATTTGTTAAATATGTATAGTATATTTAATTGATAGGTATTTAATGCAAGTGGGAAGTAATTAGGGCACTTGGAATAAGTTTGAGATGAGTTTAGGTCTTTATGACCTATGAAATTTAAAATACTTTGACATGAAATCTAGGCTTGAACGTAAGTCCAAACTTGCTATAATATATTAATATATATGTGAATTAATATGTTATATAAAGAATATGAGATTTAAATATTTGTAGCCCAAGTTAGGCTTTGGCTGAATGGCCTATGTGTGCTAGAAAGGATAAATTTGTCAATTGTTAGGAAATATGACCATTGATTGAGTATATGTGTATTTGATGTGTATTGTGTGTATATGTATTGATTTGAAGTCTTACGAAGAGTATACATATATAATCAGGCAAGCCTCCCGAGGAAGGGACCAATCGGGCAGTCGCCGCGACAGTTAGGGGGTCGTCGGGCAAGCTAAGAGCTACGTGCCTTAGCTAAGTTTTGGAAGTAAATTTTTATATACAATTATTGCATTTAAATATCATATGGCACAACATATGCATTTGAATTGATTTGATACATAAAAACCCTAATTTCATTTGAAATGTCCAATTGGCACCTAAAATGATCCTCCGAACTGACCTTAATTGTCCTAAACTTTCGACTTATATAATTCGAAATCTAGAAAGTATTTTAACCCGATACCTGGCCCAATCCTTTCCCCTATCTCTAAGCTTCAAATCGATACCAAATAGTCTACCCAAATATGCTAATAATATAGAGAACCAGAAACTACCTAAAAATCCTAAAACGGACCTGTAATCTGACATGCCATTTGCGCTAGCGAAATTGGGTCTCAGCGGGCACGTTTCTTAACTTTGGCCAGCATGCCTATATGGTACTTGTGACATGAAAATGAGTTGTTATATGTAAAACTGAGCTATATTGCTATATTTGTGAATCTATACCCATTATATGAGACTTTTGCATATGATATCATAACAAGGCTACTACGACGGTGTAGCGGGATTTTTCGTTGATTGTGTGTACACTAGTACCTTTTTTGACCCTTGCTAGGAAGGGAAACTATATTCCCTAGTCGTAAAAGTCGATCACTCTTACGTAATTACTTGTTTCGGGCTATTGCGCCATATATATACTTGTTAGCACGATTATGCATATTTGACATAGTTCATCACTTGTTATCACATATTTTCAGTACTATTTGTTCTATGCCTTGCTATTACTGCTCCTAACCAGTTCAGGTTCCGGTTCAGCTTCAATGGTATAAAATTTTCATGCATTTTTGTATACTTAGTATTTTATACTCACCCCTGTAGTTTTAGATCTTTTCAGGTGATGGTGAGATCCGGGTTCCATAGGCTACTCTTTCTTCGCCATGGACATTTTAACATATATATGTAAATATTATAAGTTAATCTTTTATCCAAATTCTGTCTAGTAGTTCCATGGTACTGTAATCCAAAGTATGAGTATTTAGGTTAATATGTATGTATTATGTATGTATGTATGATGATATAGTTGCCCAGTTTGGTATTAAAGCAGGTATGATAATGATGATGGTTTATGTTGGGAATTGGGAAATATGGATGAGTTGATGATGTGGAGATGGAATTGAGTTGAGAAATGATATTTGGAAGTGTTTAATTGATAAATGGTAAGTTGGCATGTTAAAAATACAGAAAAAACTCTGCCGGATTTTCGGCAAAACATTGGCATAATGTATATGTATGAGATTTGGTATGAAGTATGATGGCTTAACATGAATGAACTT
>CANXYC010856689.1:0-28081 GCA_948193065.1 Aleurites moluccanus | reverse complement strand
ATTAGTAGTCCTTGCTACCTTATTGCAAACGCATGCTTGGTCAGGCATATGCCTAGAGCTCATGGTCCCTTCCAGGTGGAACACTGATGAAAACCCTATTAGCTAGGTTTCCAAAGTGCACAATGGACCAATGAATTTACTATCATTGGGAAGAGCATTCTATTCATATCATGGGTCATATAGTTGCAATCTTATAAGAAAACATATTGGTCACAAGACCATCAACATATAATATAAATTTAGTCAAGTTACAATTTGGTTTCATATGAACTTGGTCCAAGGAAAGATGACCAAGTCATTTACAATATATATATGGTAATCACATATAACAAATTGTCATTGTTTGAGAATATCATGGTATTTTCAACTAACAGGTTAGTAATACGATGTCATATAACATGTGAATCATATATGTGGACATTAAGAAGACTTGGACAGTTTATTTCAAAGAAGCAATATGCATATGCAATGTTCATACTTACCTCAAGGTAATTTATCCTCAATTACTTGCACAGTCAATAAATCTCCTTTAATTTCTTGAGTTTTCTTTTCCTATGACATTTCCCCAAATGTTCAAAATTAGATTTTCTTCAATCAACAATACATAATATGATTCTTTATAATTTTAACCATCTTATAGCCTCTATTATTGTCTCCTAACATCAATTTAATTTCTCTTTTAAAGAAAATCTGAAGTTTAAGAACTTACTTACTATTCATGTTACTATTCATCAAATTCCATAAATTCTAGTATCTTGATTATTAATCAAAATTAATAGTCTTAAATACTTATAATAGAGTCTATGTACTCATATAGATCTATTATATCTATCAAAATTCTTAATCTAAAGAGAAAATGAAGTTTGGATAAAATTACCTTATTTTCCCTAAAACTGAGTTCTGAAAGAATCTGACTTGAAAATGATGATCACAGGCTTAAATGCGCTATCTTAATGATTCAATGCATTAATTTTGAGTATTAATACATTAAAAGCAATCGAAACAGATTTGAGAAATATAGGAGAAGAAATGAGAACGAACGAAGAAAAGAGAAGAAGAAGATATCGTGAAATTAGCTACTGCTTCTCCTTTTAAAATAGGCTACAGCCTCTCAGCTTCCCACTTCGCCAAACTCACTTCACAATCCCACTTCGCATATGCCACCTCGCCAAGTTCCACTTTGCATATGGCACCTCATATATCCCACTTCGCATATGCCACCTCGCATATCCCACTTCGCATATGCCACCTCGTCAATGCCTATTTTGGCGAGTTGGAATCCTGCCTCGCCAGCAATCTCGCCACTTCGCACTAAAATGGCTCGCAAGCAAGATAAAGAAGTCTAAATGTCCTGATTCTTTTTCCCAGTTAACTTAGACACACAGGGCCACAATTCCATGCTTACCCCTCCAGCTCGATTAGCCTCTAACCATTTTTGAAATCAAGGAACCACCTCGCACTACCTATTCTGCCAAGCTGAAAAACCTTCCTTGTCACTCCGCACTAAACCAGCTCGCAATTGAGCTACATACACCCAAATTCCTTAATTCTTTTTATCACTTAAAATAGACACTTAGGGGTCCATCATAACCAAAATTCAAATCAAAAAGAGATCTATAAAATTTATGGTGAATTTCTAAATTCACCTAGATTTTACTCTCCAAAAATTGTCCAAGCAGGTCTGATTAAATTAGCTATCTCTTGAACTATAATTATCCAATCTCATTGAATTTTCACAACCATTAATATAACACATGAAAAAATATTTTTCCTGTTTATACTTTTAACTCAAATAGCCACCACCATGCACAGAATTTTCTAGAACAGTTTTACAGATTTTATAGATAGTATAAAAATTTATAACTCTTATGATTTACTCTTTTAAAACTACAAAACTGACTCACCAAAATCTTTTTTACATACAAAAATTCAGAAATTCTCCAAATATTAATCTATCCACAATCATCTCAATAATTAAAATAATTAAAAAAAATCAAATATTCATTAACGGGTATTACAGTTGCAGGGTTATAGGTTTGACTTTAAAAGTCCACCATTAATTATACAATGCCCAGATTGAGCTGAATTTTGGATATGTTAGAAATTAAGATGTCTAATTTCATTAGAAAGAAGAATAGAAGTAATTGGATAAGTGTAGCTTAAAATATAGGAACCTGAGTCAAGACTGTTAGTCTAAGAAAAAGACCTTAAGTTGCATATTAATAAGTTTAATGTGCTATCTTATATTCTAAATTAAGTATTGTATTATTTATAGTTTCAAGAGGCAAAGACAAGGAAAAGGAAGGTTAGGAATACCATCATTCCTTTTGCCTTTGTTAGACGGGTTTGCTTGGATTTGAGCTTAAGGTGAGTAATGTATATATAATTTACTTGTTATTGTGAATTCATTGTTGAATTGACCTTTCTTGTATTCTTTGGTACCATGGCCAAAACCTTATTGATCTTTACTTGCATTACCAATATTTCATTTGATTTGTTAAAACCTTTGAATTGTTTGTTTAAAGCCCAATGTTACATTTTATTGTCAAAGAACCATATTTGATTGAATTATGGAAAGCTTGACTTTTCTTTGACTTTCCATAAAATTGATACTTGATTAAATTTTTGGCAAATTGAAACCATACCCTTTATTATTGACCTAAAGGTGATTCAGTTTGCATTATACCAAAAATTATTAGTCATTGGGAATAAAAATATATATTTTTGGCTGAATTTTATTTCAAAGCACATTTGGTGCAACTTTTTGATTTATTTGTATGTTCATTTGATTATGCAATATTCTTTCTTTAAATATGCATATAATTGGTATAGTTGGTATTGGGATAAACTGTATATAATTTTATCATTTCTAAAATAATTGAATCCCATTATTTATTGATATTCGTTGAATCTGTATATGTAAATTCTAAAGTTAGCATTCATGGAACTACTCATCCGATGAGGTAGTTTAAATAACATCAAACTTGCGCACAAGGGTATTTTCACCAATCCTAGCTAGGAGAGGAGTAAGGTTTTAGCCATGCAGACTGAACATTTGTATAACATTATTGCAGGCATGTCCCAATTTGTGACCTCTGCCATACTGTTAGTAGTCATTGCTAACATATAAAAGATATTGTTATTTGATATTGAACCCTTTTTTTTTTTTGGGTAAATTGTTATTAATACTTGATATTGGAAATTTGCTATATTGTTCCTTAATATGGATTATTATTGAACCTTATGTTCAATGCTATTAGTTGACTACTTTATTTTTATAAGTATAATATTGGATTATTCATATTAAAATTGAACTCAATGGGCTATAAATATCACTTTGTATTTCATTGTGATACCTATTTCATTGTTATTCCATATTGTTCAATGTCCTTGAATTGTTGCTATTGATACATTTCTTGTGAGAACCAAACCTCACAAGTAAGGTTATATATATATTTATCACTGAGATTTATCTCACTATATAGTTGTTAATTTTTTTTCAGTTAATCATAGATAAGAGCGGTTTTAGCTTCATCATTCATCAACTGAGAACCATCACTATCTACGTATTATTCTATTTTGATCTTTTGTATATTCTATCTTAAAATGCTCTATGAAATTTGTATGGGTTAATGGAATATTATGCAATGTATAATATTTGATACATATGTTTTGTCATATGTAAATTATTGGTTTAATAAATTATGCGATGAGATGGGTATTTTAATTCATGAAGTATGGGATGGTGAGTTTAATTTGAATATAGAAGTATCCTTTTATAGCAGGTTGTGTTGTTGTTGATTTTTGAAGAGAGGGATATTGGTCTTGGGTTTTAAGGTTGTAAAAACAAAGAAAATTATAGTAGATTTTCTGTAAAAAAATGCAAAGTAAGGGTTATACGGGTTTAGGTGGCTTTAAGCCTTCTTTTTACTCTAGGACCGTCATATCTCCTAAAATGGGGGTATGACATTATTAAATATTAAAAATTAATACGAATGATAAATAATAACTAATAAATTAGTAATAACTATTTACAAGTGTTAAATAATACTCTAATAATAAATTAACTAATTATAACTAATGACTAACTGTTAATTTATTAAATAATAAGTTGATAATATTAAATTATCATTTTTTAATATAAAAAATTTAATTGTAAAATTTACTAATTAAATAACTATTAAATAATAAATGAGATTTATATATAAAATGATTTGTAAATAATTATTTTATAAAATATTTAATATATTTATATATGTGAGAAAAAATAAAAATATACACATATATATAAATTTACGAATAGATTTAGTAACTATTTAACTATTTAAATAAATTTCAATACATTAACTTAGTATTTTGTTAAATTAATTAGTAATAATTTAATAAATAAGTAATAATTATTAATTTTTAAATATTAATTATTAATTTATTAAATAAGTAAATATAAGTAAATATTTCTAAATCAAGTGGAATAATTTAAAGGAAGAAAAGGAGGAGGAAGTAAAAGATTAAAGATAAATTTTTTGTTTAGAAATAAAATGAATTGTTTTATCATTAACCTTTCTGATACTAAAATTTGAATATTTAAAAATGTTTGATGAATTTATATACATTTTATAAAAATTAAGTTTTTTTATTAATTTTTCACGATATTATATTTTTGTGGATCACAATTAAATATAAAGTTATACAAAATTAATATATTAATATATTTTTTGTTATTTTTAGCTTGTCTATATAATAAACCAAACTTGATTTATATATATATTTTTTAATTAATGTTCAACAATCAAATTATCATAAAATAATATTTTAATTTAATAAATAATTATTAATACTAATTGACATATATTATTTTTTTAATAAAACATATAATAAATAAAATTATATAAAATACGAGTTTATAACTAACTATACATGTATAAAGTAATTGATATATTAATTTTATTTTTTAAGAAATTATTAATAATTTATTATTCTAATAATTTTATTTATACCTATATATTAATAGCATATGACATAATATATTAATAAAATTGCATGTATGATTATTTTATATTTATTTTTTAAATTATTCGAAATAGTATGTAAAAATTTATATCTAAAAATAATTTTTTTAAAAAATTAATTTTTAGATGTTTCGACCCGACCTGACTGAAAACCTATAAACCAATCTGATTTTGATTCGAAATCTTTTTTTGAGTCAACCCGATATATAACCTGACTCATCCGCAATCCGAGAAGACCCGTCCATAACCCACAAAAAAAAAAAAAAAAAAAATTACCCGAAATGACCCGAATCCAAACCTGCCCAATCCTATCTATTTGCCAACTCTACTTATAAATATATTTTTTATTTATATCATAATATAAAAAGCCTATCAAAGTATCCAAAATTCTATTATTTATAAAAGTTAGTGACTTTTTTTTAATATTTATTTACTTTTATAAATTTTATAAAAGTTATAAGTGAATATGCTCTTATTTCTATATATTTTTCTAAAGTTTTTAAAAATTATTTATTGAATTTTATGAAGTTTATAAAAGTTATTATTAAATAGTTTAAACTTTTTAAATCCTTCAAAATCTTTAATTCTTCTCATTCAACATATCCCTAAAGTTAAATATTAAAAATACTTCAAATACATATATTTAGGATGATATTTATAGGAGTATTTATAAAGTAATGTTGATAGGTTTAAAAATCTTTATGGGATTAGAATTATATTTTTTAATCCAATTAGCACAAGAATAATGACATTTTTTTTATCTTACATTAAAAATCATGTACGTTTTGGGAAATTAAAAAAAATTTACTCTTACAAAAAACCTTTTAAGAAAAACTTTTTAAAAGACTTAATTTTATATACAATATAGATAGATATAGATGGGCATACACCAGATATATATGTAAAAAAATTTTCTAAGTCATTTTTCTAATAATTCTTTTAAAATGGTGAAAATTTTAATCGCAATAAATTTCAAATCCAAACCCTCTTATCTAAATTTCTAATATTTTTTTTATTCAATCAAAAAAATATTTTCAAATTAATTTACGCGTCAACCAAAATTAATTTTTTTTATGGTGAATTTAAAAATGCATTTTCACGATTGATTTATATATTTAGAAATTATCTCCTAAATATTAATCTCGAAAATTAAATTCTGATTAATAAGGAGATGAATAAATTCCTTACCAATCAAACTAAACTAATCTCAGAGTTAAATTCGTAGTCATTTTCAAGTTGAAATGATATCAATATAAATAAACAAACCCAACAAAGTTAGTCAACTAAACTATAAACATATTTTGAATATAAATATTCTTAATAAATAATAATAATATTCTTCAATTACATTTCAATTTGCTATTTAATTAATTTAAAAAATAATAATTAATATTATAATAAAGAAAAAAATTGATTTAGTGTGGTGTATTTTTTTAAAATTCAAATTTACATTAATTATAATTAATCTTATTCAAGTCATTAAAAATATTGAAAACAAAAAAATTATTAAAAAATATTAACACAAGACATATTAAATTATTAGATTTAATCATAACAAAAATAGTTAACACTAACCACTTCAATGATTGGCTCTCAACCTCTCACTATTTATAACCACTTAATTATATCATTTTATTAAGGATTAATGTGAAATTCTTACTTAAATTGAGTTTTTAATTATTTTAAAACTGATAATATATTAATTAAATAATGAAAATTTAGTTGATTTATAAATTTAATTTTAACTAAGATTTGAATTTGAAACATCAAAGTCTTGCGTCCATTTTGATGTACAACTATCCCTTGGGTTAGTGGTGAATTGCATTGAGTTGACATGATTTAATTGGACTAGCGCAACAAGTATTATTTGGTTCCATTTTTCATTATAATTTCTTCCTGTTTACATTGAAAATGGCAATTCCATTGGAAGAGACAAGTGTTTCAATGTCTAGAAAGGAACCTTTTCAAAGTAAGCATGATTGTGTACGTACAAACATGCTTAATAAAAGGGAATAACAAAAGAAAAAAAGCCTTACTAAAATTCGCTAATGAAAAGGAAAATTCAATGAAAGCATGATTAATACGGAAGTTCCATGCTTTTGGTTGGATGAATAAAAGTCAGTAGAGAGAAAATTTGCAAAAATTAAGAAAATGAAATATGAATGCAGTTAGTTGTTGGTCGCTATATGTTTGTTTTTGTTTTTGTTTTCAATATAATTATTTCAAGTCCTAAAGATGATTTCCACTTTTAATTACGGAAAGTTGATTAATTTTTTTAACATAATTTTATTTTAATTTTAAATAAAAATACATCTTTTAAATATGAAAAGAAAAATATTTTTAAAAATTTAAATGAAGCTTTTATTTTTTATTTTTTCCTTATTTATAAAATCTCAGTATCTTTGGCATTTTATTAGTCTATTTTACTTTAAATCATATATTAAAATTTAGATAAAAAACAATTATTTTCAATATAATTTTTTAAAATTTCATAGAAATTTATTTAGCTATTTAGTAAACAAAATAAAACTCTTCAAATGAATTCATTATCATTCCAATTCTAATTTTTTTAAAAATAAAATAAAATATAAGCATATGGTCAATCAACAGCATTGACTGTTAGGTCAATGATAAATGATATTACCGTTGTTATTTGGCAGTGCGCCATTGCGTACGCTGAATTAACATTGCTAAATCACCATAATATCCTTAAATTTATTATAATTAAAATTTTACCGCTCTCGATTTCAAATTAATCTCTCTCGGAAAAAATTAATATTTAATTTGTCAGGAAATTTCGGGCAACTTACTGATTAGTCCCTGAATTTTATTCTAAATAATAAATGAATCTCTATATTTTAAAAAATTAATGATTATATTCCTATATTTTTCACTTTTTAAGTGGATTGAGTCCTTTTATACTATGTTCCTAGCTTTTGCAGTTAAATATAAATAAAATGACAAAAAAGGATTTGACATATGTAACTGACATAAGAGAGAATGAAACGAAAAAAAAAAATATTACTTTTATTGCTCTTCTCTTTCCTATCTGAAAAAAAAAAAAAAAAAAAAAAAAAAATCTCTCCATCGCTTTTCTTGTCATTGTGAATGTCTATATTTAGTGTTAGAAATTTGTTCACCACAATCATTGTTGAAGTAAAATTTTGAAGCCATGAAAATAGAGAATGACTTATTCATCAAGTAAGTATATTGTTTTTATTATTTTATTTTTTTAATGGTTATATTTGTTAAAATATATGATATTGAGAATTTTTTGTGTGAACGAGTTTAATTTTGACATATAATTAACAGATTTTGAAATATTATTATATAATTTTGAATTTGTCCAGAATTAGAGTTTTAAATAGGCTTATCGAAGTATTTGAATGAATGAACTTATAATTGTGGATGAAAATTTAATAAATCTAACTATTTATTTGATATAAAGTTGAAATCAATTTTGTCTTGTAATGATTTTGTTATTAGGCTTTATATTGGAATATATATATATATATGTCACATCCCAACTCCAGTGGTGCGACGATCTTAGGGTAAGGGTAGGCTTAAGGCCACCGTAAATCCGTAGAACACTCATATCCTGGATCTCATTTATAATAAACATTCATATCAATATAGATGTCATTCAATATTCATTTCTATGATTCATGTAATCATAATTCATATCTTTATATTTATCATTTCATAATTTCCTCTTATTCCTTACTGATTAAAAGATGCATCCCACATCGTTAAGGAACAAGGGTAACCCAAAATGTAATAGTTCATACATTAAAATAATATTATCTTCAATAACTAACTACGGAGTTCTACAGTATACTTCCAATACATACAGTACCATAATACAATTCAATGAATATATATATATACATATCAAAATAATTACAATGGAGACTTCTTGGAGGAACGAATCAAGAAGCTCGATCTTTTATATTAGCTCCCTCACGAGTTATACTATCACCTGAAATCCACAGAAGAGGTTCAAAGAACATAGGTAAGAAATTATCATATGGTTAGGCTTACAAGAACAGAAGTGCTCACAATCGAATAACACATGATAGAACTGCAGAGTGCATTAGTAGCCTTGGTACCTATCACAACAGAGCATATCAGTAGTCCTTGCTACCTTATTGCAAAAGCATGCTTGGTCAGGCATACGCCTAGAGCTCATGATCCCCTCTAGGTAAAACACTGATAAATACCCTATCAGCTAGGTTCCCAAAGTGCACAATGGACCAATGAATTTACTCTTATTGGGAAGAGCATTCTATCCATAAGGTCATACGGTTGCAATCTCACAAGAAACATATTGGTCACAAGACTATCAACATATAATATAAATTTAGTCAAGTTAACAAATATGTTTCATATGAACTTGATCCAAGGAAAGATTGACCAAGTCATTTACAATATATATATATGGTAATCACATGAAACAATTGGTCATTTTGGTATGAGAATATTGTGAAATTTCAATTGATAGCTCAGAAATACAATATTATATAACATGTGAATCATATAAGTGAACATTAGGAAAGCTTGGATAAGTCATTTCAAGGAAACAATATGCATATGCAATGTTCATACTTACCTCAAAGCAATTTATCCTCAATTACTTGTAAAATCAATAATTCTCCTTTAATTTCTTGAATCCTCTTCTCCTATGAAAATTCCCCAAATTCTCACAATTAGGGTTTTCTCAATTAATAATACATAATAAAGTTCCTTATAATTTAACCATCTTATAGTTTCTATTTTTGATTCCCAATATCAATTAATTCATCTCTTTAAAGACAATTTGAAATTAATTACGAATTTACTGTTCATGCCACTATTCATGATAATCCATAAATTCTGGTTTCTCCCACATTAATTATAATTAATAGCCTTAAATGCTTGTAATAAGTCTTATATACTCATAATAAACTATCCTGACTACCAGAATTTATTAATCTAAAAAGAGAATGACATTTGAAGAAAAATTATCTTATTTCTCCAAAACTGATTTCCTTGAAAATTTGTTTTGAAATTGAAGGTCAATACCTTATAATGTGATAATTTAGTGATTTAATGAATTAATTTTGAATATTAATGCATTAGAAAATAAATGGGACAAATTTGAGAAGAAATGAAGAAGAACGAAGAAAGGAAGAAGAAGAAAATCGTGAAAAAAATAGCTACTGGGCATCTGGTTAAATAGGCTACTGCCTCACAATTCCGTCTCGCTAGCTCGCCTCGCCAATCCGCTCCAGCAATAGCACCTCACATAACCAGTTCGCAAATACCACTTCGCATTGCCGGCTCGCAATGTCACTTCGCATTGCCGGCTCGCGAATGCCACTTCGCCAATTGCCACCTCGGCAATCCCACTTCGCCAAACTCACCTCGCTTAACTCCACTTCGCATATGCCACCTCGGCAATGCCTCTTTGCCAAACTCACCTAGCCTAACTCTACTTCGCATATGCCACCTCAGCAATGCCTCTTCGCCAAACTCGCCTTGCCTAACTCCACTTCGCATATGCCACCTCGGCAATGCCGCTTCGCATAATGCCACTTCACTTATTTCCTCTTCGCATAATGCCACCTCGCCTATTCCCTTTTCGCCAAACTCCACTTTGAGAACTGCCTCCTCGCATTTGTCGGCTCGCAAATGCCACCTCGCAATGCCAGATTCTGCTGAGTTAGATCCCTTCCTCGACAACTCATATTAAATCGGCTCGTAAATGAGTTACAAACATCCAAACTCCCTAATTCTTTTGTCACTTAAAATAGATACTCAAGGATCCAACATATCCAAAATTTAAATCAAAAGGATATCTACACAAACCATGGTGAATTTCTAAAGTTTACCCTGACTTTGCTGCCCAAAATCATCCGAACAGGTCTAATTAATTCCACTCTCAACTGAGCTATACTTATCCAATTCCCCTGAAATTTTACAGAAAATAACATAACACACAAAGGAATATTTCTCATGTTTACACTTTTGGCTAATTCAGCCACAATCATTTCCAAAAAAATTAAACATTCTCAGATTCCTGTAGAAATAATAAACCAGATAGGTTCTGATCAAGGAGGCATATCTCTTCACACACACAAAATTTTATAGAACCATTTTACAAACTTAAATATGAGATATAAATCTACAACTTTTATGTTTTACACTTTATCAAATTATTCCTTTAAAATCATGCAATCAGCCTCACAAAATCTTCCCTGCATACAGAATTTCTGAATTCCTAAAAACTTTTTTATATCATCAATCAATTCAACAAACATACAATTAATAAAATAACAAAAAAATGACAGATATTACATTCTTCCCCCCTTAGATAAATTCATCCTCGAATTTATAAATAACCTGCCTTAAACCTGAAATAGGTAGGGGTACTTGTCTTGCATGCTTTGCTCACTTTTCCAAATACACTCTTCTATGGCTTGATTTCTCTATAGAACCTTAACCATTGGTATATCTTTATTCCTTAGCCTCTTAACCATTCGATCCATAATGGAAATTGAAATTTCTTCATACATCAAATCTGGTTGGAGGTCCACTTTCGAAACTTATAGCATATGGGAAGGGTAGACAACATACTTACGGAGCATCGATACATGAAACACTGGATGCACACTGTCCATACTAGTAGGCAAAGCTAACTTGTATGAAACCTCTCCAATCTTGTTCATAATCTCAAAGGGTTCAATAAACCATGGAGATAGCTTGCCTCTCTTGCCAAACCGTAGAACTCCTTTCATTGGTGAGATCTTTAAAAATACAAGATCTCCAATAGCAAACTGAAGGTCTTTCCTCTTTGGGTCGGCATAGCTCTTTTGGCAGTTAAAAGCTGTCTTTAATCTCTCTCAGATCAGTGAAATCTTTTCTGAAGTATATCTTATCAACTCTTGTCCTTCGATATACTTTTCTCCAACCTCATCCCAACACAAGGGAGATCTGCATTTCCTGCCATACAAAGCTTCATAAGGAGACATCTGAATCGTGGAATGGTAGTTGTTGTTGTAGGCAAACTTTATCAATGGCAAGTGAGCATCCCAATTTCCTCCAAAGTCTAGAATGCACATCCTCAGCATGTCTTCTAGAGTTTGGATGGTCCTCTCTGATTGCCCATCTGTTTGTGGATGGAAAGCTGTGGTGAAATCAAGCTGTGTACCTAAGCATTCTTGTAATTTCTGCCAAAATCTCGAGGTGAACCGAGTACCTCTATCTGAAATAATCAAAACTGGAACTCCATGAAGTTTAACAATCTTATCAACATAAATCTAGGCACACTGAGAAGCCGTATAAGTCGTCTTGACTGGCAAGAAATGAGCTGACTTGGTTAATCTATTCACAATGACCCATATTCAGTCATAGCCCCTTGAAGTCTTTGGCAATCCAACCACAAAATCCATAGTCACTCTCTCTCACTTTTATTCTGACAATGGCAACTTTTGAAGTAGTCCAGAAGGTTTCTGATGCTCAAACTAGACTTGTTGACAAGTTAGACATTTAGCTACATATTCCGCGACATCTCTTTTCATTCCACTCCACCGGTAGGAATTCTTAAGGTCATGGTACATCTTCGTCGCACTTGGATGCACATTATACTTGGCATGATGTGCTTCCTTGAGGATCATATCCCTCAAACCATCAACTGCTGGAACACATAACCTACTACCACGTCTCAACATGCCATCAGTCACAGTAAATCATAGAGCTTTTTCTAATCCCACATCATTCTTTATCTTCACCAATTGAGGGTCTTTGTCTTGAGCTTCTCCAATTTAATCAATGAGAACCGGCTTGACTTGGAAACTTGCCAAAAGCACTCCTGAATCTGACAATTCCAAACTGATTCCCATATCATGCAATCTCTACACTTCCCTCACTAATAATCTTCTACTCACTTGTATATGGGCTAAGCTTCCTAAAGACTTCCTACTCAGAGCATCCGCCACTGCATTAGCTTTTCCTGGATGGTATAATATTTTATAGTCATAATCCTTAAGCAATTCAATCCACCTTCTCTGCCTAAGGTTAAGATCTTTCTGTTGAAATATATATTTCAAACTCTTATGATCTGTGAAGATTTCACACTTCTCTCCATATAGGTAGTGTCTTCAAATCTTCAATGCAAATACTACTGCAGCCATCTCCAAATCATGTGTAGGGTAATTCACCTCATGATTTTTCAACTATCTCGAAGCATAGGCTATCACCTTACCATGCTGCATAAGTACACATCCAAGCCTTACTCTCGATGCATCACAATACACCGCAAATCCTCCTTCACCAGACAGCAAAACTAAGACAGGTGCTATGGTGAGACAAGTCTTCAACTTATGGAAGCTTCCTTCACAATCATCTGTCCATTGAAATTTCACCTACTTTTGAGTAAGCTTGGTCAAAGGTGCTGCAATCTTGGAGAAATCTTGCACAAATCTCCTATAATACCCTGCCAAACCCAAGAAACTTCTAACTTTTGAAAAATTTGTGGGTCTAGTCCAATTAAGGATTACATCCACTTTCTTCGGGTCCACTTTAAGTCCTTCCTTACTCACTACATGACCAAGGAAACTTGGAGAATTTGGCAAACAACTCATGCTTCCTCAAGGTTTGCAATACAATCCGAAGATGCACTTCATGCTCTTCTTTGCTCTTAGAATATACAAGGATGTCATCGATGAATACAATGACAAACTTGTCTAGTAATGGCCTGAACACCCTATTCATTAAATCCATGAATGCAGCTGGTGCATTAGTCAATTCAAATGGCAGCACTAAGAATTCATAGTGTCCATATCTGGTCCGGAAGGCCGCTTTCGATACATCCTCATCCGGAATTTTTAGCTGATGATAACCCGACCTCAAGTCTATCTTGGAGAAATGACTTACGCCCTGCAACTAATCAAATAAATCATCTATTCTTGGCAAAGGATACTTGTTCTTGATGGTAACTCTGTTGAGCTACCTGTAGTTGATACACAATCTCATAGAACCATCCTTCTTCTTCACAAATAGTACAGGTGCTCCCCACGGCGAACTACTAGGTCTAATGAATCCCTTATCAAGCAAATCTTGCAACTGGATTTTCAATTCTTTCAACTCAACTGGTGCCATATGTTAGGGAGGAATAGAAATTGGACTCATGCCAGATAGCAACCCGATATCGAACTCTATCTCTCTATCGGGTGGCAACCCTGGTAATTCTTCAGGAAATACATTTGGAAACTCATTGACTATTGGAATCTGCTCACTATCTCTCACTTCCTTACAAGTGTCCCGGACATAAGCCAAATACCCTTGGCAACCCTTTCTTAACAACTTTTTTGCGCCAATGGAAGATATCACATTGTATGGTACTTTGCTCCGCTCCCCTTGAAACTCAAATTCCTCACTCGAAGGTGGCTTAAAGACTAGTTTCTTCCCATTGCAATCTATAGTAGCATAGTACTTGGACAACCATTCCATGCCCAGAATTACATCAAATTCTAATACAGGTAATTCGATCAAATCTACATCCAAGTTCTTGCCACCTATGCTAACCACACAGGATGGATAAAAGTTCTAGACTTTAATATCTTCCTCTAAAGGAGTAGAAACAACCAACATACTTTCAAGCAATTCATAAGGCACATGCAACTTCTTAGCAAAACATGATGACATAAAGGAATGAGTAGCTTCTGAATCAAACAACACTAGCATTCAAAGCTTGGATTGGGAGAATACCTGTAACAACTGTGTTAGATGCTTGGGCTTCATGCTATGCTAAAGCAAAAACTCTGCCTCTACCTCTACCCATAGGAGTCGATCCTGAAGTCTGAGCCACATGCTGTCCTGACCCTCTGCCAGCCTCAACAGTCCTGCCCAAAATACCTCTGCCTACACCTGGCTGCTAACTAATGCTCCTCTCTCTACTCATCTGAACTGTAGCCTGAGAAGCCTGAGATCTACCTCCAAAGGGTGGTTATGGACCATTCTTGAGCAAATGGCCTTGTTGTCCACATCTAAAACATGCTCCTGATGCATAATGACAAGGGCGACTATGAAATTTTCCATATGTAGAACACAAAGGTTTATGAGTCCTGGATGGTGAAAAGCTAGCTAATCCATGGATCATCTGAGAAGTAGGTCCAGGAGTAGTCCGACTCTACTATGGTCTCCTTGAAGGTCCCCTATACCCACTCCTAGAAGCTGACTAATGAGCTACTCCCATAGTTTTCATCCTACTATCTAGTTTAGAAGAACTATCTGCTTTGAACTTCTTCTTTTCAACTCTTTTGGATCTAGCTTCCATCTCTCTATTTTCAATTATCCTAGCTTTATCCACCAGCTTAGAGTAGGAATCAAACTCAAGAGCAGCTAGGAGCTTAAATAGTGGAGCCACCAATCCTTTGCAAAACCTCTGAATTCGTGCCGCTTCTTTTGGCACCAATGCAGGAGCAAATTTACTTAACTGGATGAACTTCCTGGCATACTCTGAAACACTCATACCAGGGGTCTGAACCAATCTCTCAATTTCTATTGATTTGGCTTCTCTCACACTTTTTGGAAGAAATTCATTCATCACTAGTTCCTTGAATCTCTCCCAAGACAGATCTTCATTTTCCGAAAGCATACCAGAAATGCTTCTCTTGAACCAATCCTTAACTTCAACTTTCATCAAATACCCCACAAATTCTATAGCTCTTTTGTCAGGAATCCGTAGAATCTGTACTTTATCTTTAATTTCCTCTAGAAAATCTGTAGGATCCACTTGACCTTTATAATCTGAGGGCTTAAGCTTTAGAAACCTCTCAAATGATACCTCTTCCACTTGATGTACAACAGGTGGTGGTGGAACTATAGAAGGAACAGGAATTTCTGGAGCCTGAACAGGAGGTACCTGTTGCTGCCTTTGCTGAGTAATGAACTCAGCTATCATTACATAATTCCTTTGCAGCTGATCTAATTACTGAGCCATATTAGCCATATCCATTGGTGGCACAGGAGGAACTTCATCTCCTCCATTTCCACCCATAGAACCCTCTTTAGAAGGTAGAACTCGCCTAGGACGGTCTCGACCTCATCCTCTACCACGACGTGGAGGCATCTCGATACTGATAAAAGAAACAAAGCAAAATTAGATTCAAAACACAAGATTAACACAGATCTATACTAAAGGAATACACAACATTGACGTGACATAAATCCTATGCTCCGTAGTTATCTTAATCAACACTTAAACTAGGGCTCATGTACACGTATCTATCTTTTATCTTAAGGATTATAAACCTATAGCTCTGATACCACCTTTATCACACCCCAACTCTAGTGGTGCGATGGTCCTAGGGCAAGGGTAGGCTTAAGGCCACCATAAGCCTGTAGAACACTCATATCCTAGATCTCATTTATAATACACATTCATATCAATATAGATATCATTCAATATTCATTTCTATGATTATGTAATCATAATTCATATCTTTATATTTATCATTTCATAATTTCCTCTTGTTTCTTACTGATCAAAAGATGCATCCCACATCGCTAAGGAACAAGGGCAACCAAAAATATAACAATTCATACATCAAAATAATGTTATCCTCAATAACTAACTACGGAGCTCTAGAGTATACTCCCAATACATACAATACCATAATACAATTCAATGAATATATATATATACATATCAAAATAATTACAATGGAGACTTCTTGGAGGAATGAATCAAGAAGCTCGATCTTTTATATTAGCTCCCTCACGAGATATACTATCATCTGAAATCTACAGAAGAGGAGTGAGCCTTCAACTTAGTAAGATATGAACATGCAATATAAAAGAAATACATACATACATACATATATATATATATATATATATTCTGCTTTAATTTCTTGAATCCTCTTCTCCTATGAAAAATTTTCAAATTCTCATAATTAAGGTTTCCTCAATTAATAATACATAATAAAGTTCCTTATAATTTTAACCATCTTATAGTTTCTATTTTTGATTCCCAACATCAATTAATTCATCTCTTTAAAGAAAATTTAAAATTAATTACGAATTTACTGTTCACGTCACTATTCATGATAATCCATAAATTCTGGTTTCTCCCACATAAATTATAATTAATAGCCTTAAATGCTTGTAATAAGTCCTATATACTCATAATAAACTATTCTAACTACCAGAATTTATTAATCTAAAAAGAGAATGACATTTGAAGAAAAATTACCTTATTTCTCCAAAACTGATTTCCTTGAAAATCTGTTTTGAAATTGAAGGTCAATGCCTTAGAATGTGATAATTTAGTGATTTAATGCATTAATTTTGAGTATTAATGCATTAGAAAATAAATGGGACAAATTTGAGAAGAAATGAAGAAGAACGAAGAAAGGAAGAAGAAGAAAATCGTGAAAAAAAATAGCTACTGGGCATCTGGTTAAATAGGCTACTGCCTCACAATTCCGCCTCGCCAGCTCACCTCACCAATCCGCTCCGGCAATACCAGCTCGCATAACTACCTCGCAAATACCACTTCGCATTGTCGGCTCGCAATGTCACTTTGCATTTTCAGCTGGCTAATGCCACTTCACCAATTACCGCCTCGGCAAACCCACTTCGCCAAACTCGCCTCGCCTAACTCCACTTCACATTTGCCACCTCGACAATGCCTTTTCTCCAAACTCACCTCGCCTAACTCCACTTCGCATATGTCACCTCGGCAATGCCTCTTCGCCAAACTTGCCTCGCCTAACTCCACTTCGCATATGCCACCTCGACAATGCCGCTTCGCATAATGCCACTTCGCTTATTCCCTCTTCACATATGCTACCTCGTCAATGCCTCTTCGCATAATGTCACCTCACCTATTTCCTCTTCGTCAAACTCTGCTTCGCGAATTGTTTCCTGTTGGCTCGCAAATGCCACCTCGCATTTGTTGGCTCGCAATGCCAGATTCTGCCGAGCTGGAACCCTTCCTCGACAATTTATATTAAATCAGCTAGCAAATGAGCTACAAACATCCAAACTCCCTGATTCTTTTGTCATTTAAAATAGACACTCAGGGGTCCAATATATCCAAAATTTAAATCAAAGGGATATCTACACAAACCATGGTGAATTTCTAAAATTCACCTTGACTTTGCTGCCCAAAATCATCCGTATAGGTCTGATTAATTCCACTCTCAAATGAGCTATACTTATCCAATTCCCCTGAAATTTTATAGCCAACAAAATAACACACAAAGGAACATTTCTAATGTTTACACTTTTGTCTCATTCAGCCTCAGTCATTCCCAGAAAAATTAACCATTCTCAGATTCCTGCAGAAATAATGAACCAGACAGGTTCTGATCAAGGAGGCATATCTCTTCACACACACAGAATTTTATAGAACCGTTTTACAGAATTAAAGATGAGATATAAATCGACAACTTTTATGTTTTACACTTTACCAAATTATTCCTTTAAAATCATTCAATCAGCCTCATAAAATCCTCCCTACATACAAAATTTCTGAATTCCTCAAAATATTTTTATATCCTCAATCAATTCAACAAACATACAAATGATAAAATAACAAAAAAATGACAGATATTACAATATATATATATATATATATATATATATATATATATATATATATATATATATATAGCTGTAATACTCATTAATAAATATTTGATTTTATTTATTTATTTTTATTTTTAATTATTGAGATGTTGTGGATAGATTAATGTTTTGAACGATTTCAAAATTTTTGGTATGCAAGAAGGATTTTTTTTTTGAGTCTGTTTTGTGGATTTAAAAGAGTAAATTATAAGAATTGTAGATTTATATATATTCTATAAATCTGTAGAATTGTTTTATAAAATTCTGTCTGTATAAGGAGATATTCTCCTCAACCAGAATCTATCTAGTTCTCTTTTTCCTGCAGTAAGTTTGATGTGTATTCTGAGAATATAGAAATTTGAGTATGTTTATTATGCTTCTATGTATGGTAGTGGTTGATTGAGTTAAGAATGTAAACAGGAAAAATATTCCTTCATGTGTTATATTAAGGACTGTGAAATTTCAATGAGATTGGATAATTGTAATTCAAGAGATAGCTAATTTAATCAGACCTGCTTGGGCAATTTTTAGAGAGTAAAGCTTGGGTGAATTTAGAAATTCACCATAAATTGTGTAGATCTCCTTTTTGATTTGAATTTTTAGTTTTGATGGACCACTGAGTGTCTATTTTAAGTGACCAAAAGAATCAGGACATTTGGACTTCTTTATCTCGCTCACGAGCCATTTCAATGCGAGGTGGCGAGATGGCTGGTGAGGCAGGGTTCCAGCTCGCTAAAATGGACATTGGCGAAGTGGCATATGCGAGGTGGCATATGCGAAGTGGGATAAATGCAAGGTGGGATATGCGAGGTGGGATATGCGAGGTGGCATATGCGAAGTGGGATATGCGAGGTGGCATATGCGAAGTGGCATATGCGAAGTGAGATATGTGAAGTGGCATATACGAAGTGGGATATGTGAAGTGGCATATGTGAAGTGGGATATGCAACGTGAGTTTGGCGAAGTGGGAAGCTGAGAGGATGTAGCCTATTTTAAAAGGAGAAGCAGTAGCTAATTTCACGATATCTTCTTCTTCTCTTTTCTTCGTCCGTTCTCATTTCTTCTTCTATATTTCTCAAATCTGTCCCAATTATTTTTAATGCATTAATACTCAAAATTAATGCATTGAATCATTAAGTTAGTGCATTTAAGGTTGTGATAATTATTTTCAAGTCATTTTTTTTTTCAAGAACTCAGTTTTGGGGAAATAAGGTAATTTTTTCAAACTTCATTTTCTCTTTAGATTAAGAATTTTTGATAGATAGAATAGATCTATATAAGTATATATACTCTATTATAGGTATTTAAGACTATTAATTTTGATTAATATTCAAGATACCAGAATTTATGGAATTTGATAAATAGTGACATGAATAGTAAGTAGGTTCTTAAACTTCAGATTTTCTTTAAGAGATGAATTAAATTGATGTTTGGAAACAATAATAGAGGCTATAAGATGATTAAAATTATAGAGAATCATATTATGTATTGTTGATTGAGGAAACCCTAATTTTGAGCATTTGGGGAAATGTCATAGAAAAAGAGAACTCAAGGAATTCAAGGAGATTTATTGACCGTGCAAGTAACTGAGGATAAATTACTTTGAGCTAAGTATGAACATTGCATATGCATATTGCTTCTTTGAAATGAACTGTCCAAGCCTTCTTAATATCCGCATATATGATTCGCCTGTTATATGACATCATATTACTAACCTGTTAATTGAAATTCCCATGATATTTTCAAACAAATGACAATTTATTACATGTGAGCACCATATATATATATATATTATAAATGGCTTGTTCATCTTTCCTTGGACCAAGTTCATATGGAACTAAATTGTAACTTGACTGAATTTATATTATATGTTGATGGTCTTATGACCAATATATTTTCTTATGAGATTGCAACTATATGACCCATGATATGGATAGAATGCTCTTCCCAATGAGAGTAAATTCATTGGTCCATTGTGCACTTTGGGAACCTAGCTGATAGGGTTTTTATCAGTGTTTCATCTAGAAGGGACCATGAACTCTAGGCATATGCCTGGCCAAGCATGCATTTGCGATAAGGTAGCCAAGACTATTGATGCGCTCTGTTGTGATAGGTAGTAAGGCTACTAATGCAATCTGCAATTCTATAATGTGATTTGATAGTGCTATTCAATTGTGAGCACTTCTGTTCTTTTAAGCATAACCTTATGATATTTTCTTACCCATGTTCCTTTGGATTGACCTTTCCTTTGGATTAATTTTTATATTGCACGTTCATATCTTACTGAGTTGAAGGCTCGCTCCTCTTCTATGGATTTCAGGTGATAGTGTAGATTGAGAGGGAGCTAATATAGAAGACCGAGCTTCTTGATTCATTCCTCCAAGAAGTCTCCATTGTAATTATTTTGATATATATATATATATATATATATATATATATATATACATACCCATTGAATTATATTATGGTATTGTATATATAAGGAGTATACTCTAGAGCTTCGTAGTTAGATATTGAGGATGATATTATTTTGATGTCTGAACTGTTACATTTTGGGCTGCCCTTGTTCCTTAGTGATGTGGGATGTATCTTTTGATTAGTAAGGAACAAGAGGAAATTATATGATGATAAATATAAATGTATAAATTATGATTACATGAATCATAGAAATGAATATTTGTAATGATATCTATATTTGATATGAATATGTTTTATGGATAAGATCCAGGATATGAGTGTTCTATGGGTTTATGGTGGCCTTAAGCCTACCCTTGCCCTAGGACCGTCACACCACTAGAGTTGGAGTGTGACAGAGGTGGTATCAGAGCTATAGGTTTATAATCCTTAAGATAAAAGATAGATAGATATGCATGAGCCCTAGTATAAGTGTTGATTAAGATAACTATGGAGCATAGGATCAATGTCACGTCAATGTTGTGTATTCCTTTGGTGTAGACCTATGCTAATCTTGTGTTTTGAGTCTAAGTTTGCTTTGTTTCTCTTATCAGTATCGCGATGCCTCCTTGTCGTGGTAGAGGATGAGGTCGAGGTCGTCCTAGGTGAGAATTGCCTTCTGAAGAAGGTTCTGTGGGTGGAAATGGAGGAAATGAGGTTCCTCTTGTGCCACCAGTTGATGTGGCTAATATGGCTCAACAATTGGAACAGCTGCAAAGGAACTATACAATGATAGCTGAATTCATTACTCAGCAAAGACAACAACAGGTACCTCTAGTACAAGCTCCAGAGATCCCTGTTTCTCCAGCAGTTCCACTACCCATTGTATGTCAAGAGGAAGAGGTATCATTTGAGAGATTTCTTAAGCTTAAGCCCTCAGAGTAAAGAGGTGAAGTGGATCCTACAGATTTTCTGGAAGAAATTGAAGAAAAAGTACATATTCTACGGATTCCCGATAGAAGAGCTATAGAATTTATGGTGTATTTGATGAAAGCTAGGCTAAGGATTGGTTCAAGAGAAGCATTCTTGTATACTTCGGGGAAATGAAGATCTTTCTTGGAAGAGATTCAAAGAACTGGTGATGAATGAATTTCTTCCAGCGAGTGTGAGAGAAGCTAAATCAATAGAGTTTGAAAGATTGGTTCAGACCCCTAGTATGAGTATTTCAGAGTATGCTAGGAAGTTCAGTCAGTTAAGCAAATTTGCTCCTATATTAGTGCCTACAGAAGCGGCACGGATTTAGAGGTTTCACATAGGATTGGTGGCTCCACTATTTAAACTCCTAGCTGCTCTTGAGTTTGATTCTTACTCCAAGCTGGTGGATAAGGCTAGGATAATTGAGAACAGAGAGATAGAAGCTAGATCTAAAAAAGTTGAGAAGAAGAAATTTAAAGCAAGTAGTTCTTCTAAACAAGAAAGTGGGATGAAGAATATGGGAGTGGCTCATCAGTCAGCTTCTAGGAGTGGGTATCGAGGGCCTTCAGAGAGACCACAGTAGAGTTAGAATACTCCTGGACCCACTTCTCAGATGAGCCATAGTTTAGCTAGCTTTGCACAATCCAGGACTCTTAAACCTTTGTGTTCTACATGTGGTAAATTTCATAATGGCCTATGTCATTATGCATCAAGAGCATGCTTTAGGTGTGGAAAACAAGGTCATTTTATGAAGAATTGTCCACAACCACCCTTTGGAGGAAGAACTCAGGCTTCTCAGACTACAGTATTAGTTAACAGCTAGGTACAGGCTGAGGCATTTTGGGCAAGACTGTAGAGGCTGTTAGAGAGTCAGGTCAGCATGTGGCTCAGGCTTTGGGATCAACTCCCATGGGTAGAGGCAGAAGCAGAGTTTTTGCTTTAGCATAGCACGAGGCCCAGGCATCTAACACGATTATTACAGGTATTTTCCCGATCCAAGCTTTAAATGCTAGAGTGATGTTTAATTCAGGAGCTACGCATTCCTTTGTGTCATCATATTTAGCTAAGAAATTGCATGTGCCTTATGAATTACTTGAAAATGTGTTGGTTGGTTCTACTCCTTTATAGGAAGAGATTGAAGGTCAAAACTTTTATCCATCATGTGTGGTTAGCATAGGTGGCAAGAACTTAGATGTAGATTTGATCAAATTGCCTGTATTGGAAATTGATGTAATTTTGGGCATGGACTGGTTGTCCAAGTACTATGCTACTATAGTTTTCAATGGGAAGAAGCTAGTCTTCAAGACACCTTCGGGTGAAGAGTTTGAGTTTCAAGGGGAGTAGAGTGAAGTACCATACAATGTGATATCTACCATTGGGGCAAGAAGGTTATTAAGAAAAGGTTGCCAAGGGTATTTGGCTCATGTCTGGGATACTCATAAGGAAGTGAGAGACAAGGAGCAGATTCTAATAGTTAATGAGTTTCCGGATGTATTTCCTGAAGAGTTACCTGGTCTGCCACCAGATAGAGAGATAGAATTTAGTATTGAGTTGCTATCTGGCACCAATCTGATTTCTATTCCTCCCTACCATATGGCACCAGTTGAGTTGAAAGAATTGAAAATCCAGTTACAAGATTTGCTTGATAAGGGATTTATTAAACCTAGTAGTTTGTCGTGGGGAGCACCTGTACTCTTTGTGAAGAAGAAGGATGGTTTTATGTGATTGTGTATTGACTATAGGCAGCTTAACAGGGTTACCATTAAGAATAAGTTTCCTTTACCAAGAATAGATGATTTATTTGATTAGTTGCAGGGTACAAGTCATTTCTCGAAAATAGAATTAAGGTCAGGTTATCATTAATTGAGAATTCAGAATGAGGATATATCGAAGACAGCTTTTCAGACCAGATATGGACACTATGAGTTCTTAGTGTTGCCATTTGGATAGACTAATGCACCAGCCGCATTCATGGATTTAATGAATAGGGTGTTCAGGCCATTTCTAGACAAGTTTGTCATTGTATTCATCAATGACATCCTTGTATATTCTAAAAGCAAGGAAAAGCATGAAGAACATCTTCGGATTGTATTGCAGACCTTGAGGAAGCATGAGTTGCTTGCCAAGTTCTCCAAGTGTGAGTTTTGGCTTGATAGTGTTTGTTTTCTTGGGCATGTGGTGAGTAAGGAAGGACTTAAAGTTGACCCAAAGAAAGTGGATGCAATCCTTAATTGGCCTAGACCCACAAACGTTTCAGAAGTTAGAAGTTTCTTGGGTTTAGCAGGGTATTATAGGAGGTTCGTGTAAGATTTCTCCAAGATTGCAGCACCTTTGACCAAGCTTACTCAAAAGCAAGTGAAATTCCAATGGACAAACCATAAGTTGAAAACTTGTCTCACCGTGGCACCTGTCTTAGTTTTGCTGTCTGGTGAAGAAGGATTTGCAGTATATTATGATGCATCGAGAGTAGGGTTTGGTTGTGTTTTCATGCATCATGGTAAGGTGATAGCCTATGCTTCGAGACAGTTGAGAAAGCATAAGGTGAATTGCCCTACGCATGATTTTGAGATGGTTACGGTAGTATTTGCATTAAAGATCTAGAGACACTACCTGTATGGAGAAAAGTGTGAAATCTCCACAGATTATAAGAGCTTGAAATATATATTTTAGCAAAAAAATCTTAACCTTAGGCAGAGAAGGTGGGTTGAATTGCTTAAGGATTATGACTGTGAAATATTATACCATCCAGGAAAAGCTAATGTAGTGGTAGATGCATTGAGTAGAAAGTCTTTGGGAAGCTTAGCCCATATCCAAGTGAGTAGAAGATCTCTGGTGAGAGAAGTGCAAAGATTGCATGAGTTAAGAATTAGTTTGAATCTGTCAGATTCAGGAGTGATTTTGGCCCATTTCCAAGTCAAGCCGGTTCTTATTGATCACATAAGAGAAGCGCAAGATAAGAATCCTCAATTAGTAAAGCTAAAAAAAGATGTGGGGACAGAAAGATCTTTAGGCTTTACTATAGTTGATGGTGTGTTGAAACTGGGTAATAGATTATGTGTTCCATTTGTGGATGGATTGAAGGATGTGATTCTCAAAGAAGCTCATCATTCTAACTATAGTGTGTATCCAGGCGCAACAAAGATGTACCACGATATCAAGAGTTCTTACTGATGGTGTGGAATGAAAAGAGATGTCGCAAAATATGTAGCTAAATGTCTAACTTGTCAGCACGTTAAGTTTGAGCATCAGAAACCTTCTGGACTACTTCAAGAGTTGCCATTGCCAGAATGGAAATGGGAGAGAGTAACTATAGATTTTGTAGTTGGATTGCCACGGACTTCAAGAGGCCATGATTCAATATGGGTTATTGTTGATAGATTAACCAAATCGGCTCATTTCTTACCACTCAAGACAACTTATATGGCTTCTCAATATGCACAGATTTATATCAATGAGATTGTCAGGCTGCATGGAGTTCCAGTTTTGATCATCTCAGATAGAGGTACTCAGTTCACCTCAAGATTTTGATGAAAATTACAAGAGTGCTTGGGTACACAGCTTGAATTCAGCACAACATTTCATCCATAAACAGATGGGCAGTCAGAGAGGACCATCCAAACTCTAGAAGACATGCTAAGGATGTGCACTCTAGATTTTGAAGGAAATTGGGATAAACACTTGCCATTGATAGAGTTTGCCTACAACAATAGCTGTCATTCCATGATTCAGATGCCTCTTTACTAAGCATTATATGATAGGAAATGCAGATCTCCCTTGTGTTGGGATGAGATTGGAGGAAAGTATATTGAAGAACCAGAATTGATAAGATATACATCGGAAAAGATTCCAATGATCCGAGAGAGATTAAAGACAACTTTTAGCCGCCAAAAGAGTTATGCTGATCCGAAGTGAAAAGACCTTCAGTTTTCCCTTGGAGATCTAGTGTTTTTAAAGATCTCACCAATGAACGGAATTTTAAGGTTTGGTAAGAGAGGTAAGCTATCTCTATGATTTATTGAACCCTTTAAAATTCTGAGCAAGATTGGAGAGGTTTCATACAAGTTAGCTTTGCCGCCTAGCATGGATAGTGTGCACTCGGTATTCCACATTACGATGCTTCAGAAGTATGTCGCCGACCCTTCTTATGTGCTGCAAATTCCAGCAGTGGATCTTTAACCAGACTTGACGTATAAAGAGGTTCCAATTGCTATTGTGGACAAAATGATCAAAAGGCTGAGAAATAAAGATATATCAATAGTTAAGGTTCTATAGAGAAATCAAGCTATGGAAGAGTGTACTTGGGAGAGTGAGCAGTCTATGCGAGCCAAGTATCCTCATTTATTTCAAGTTTAAGGTAATTCTTTAAAATTCGAGGACGAATTTATTTAAGGGGGGAAGAATGTAATACCCGTTAATAAATATTTGATTTTATTTATTTATTTTTATTTTTAATTATTGAGATGTTGTGGATAGATTAATGTTTTGAAAGATTTCAGAATTTTTAGTATGTAGGAAGGATTTTTTTGAGTCAGTTTTGTGGCTTTAAAAAAGTAAATTATAAGAATTGTAGATTTATATATATTCTATAAATGTGTAGAATTATTTTATAAAATTCTGTGTGTGTAAGGAGATATTCTCCTCAACCAGAATCTATCTAGTTCTCTTTTTCCTGCAGTAAGTTTGATGTGTATTCTGAGAATGTGAAAATTTAAGTTTGTTTATTATTCTTTTGTGTATGGTAGTGGTTGATCGAGTTAAAGTGTTAATAGGAAAAATGTTCCTTCATGTGTTATATTAAGGGCTGTGAAATTTCAATGAGATTGGATAATTGTAGTTCAAGAGATAACTAATTTAATCAGACCTGCTTGGACAATTTTTAGAGAGTAAAGTCTGGGGGAAATTAGAAATTCACCATAAATTGTGTAGATCTCCTTTTTTATTTGAATTTTAATTATGATGGACTCCTGAGTGTCTATTTTAAGTGACAAAAAGAATCAGGACATTTGGACTTCTTTATCTCACTCGCGAGCCAATTTAATGCGAGGTGGCGAGATGGATGGCGAGGCAGGGTTCCAGCTCGCTAGAATGGACATTGGCGACGTGGCATATGCGAAGTGGGATATGCGAGGTGGCATATGCGAAGTGGGATATGCAAAGTGGCATATGCGAAGTGGGATATGCGAAGTGGGATACGCGAAGTGAGTTTGGCGAAGTGGGAAGCTAAGAGGCAGTAGCCTATTTTAAAAGGAGAAGCATTAGCTAATTTCACGATATCTTCTTCTTCTCTTTTCTTCATTCGTTCTAATTTCGTCTTCTATATTTCTCAAATCTGTCCCAATTATTTTTAATGCATTAATACTCGAAATTAATGCATTAAATCATTAAGTTAGCGCATTTAAGGCTGTGATCATCATTTTCAAGTCATATTTTTTTTTCAAGAACTCAGTTTTGGGGAAATAAGGTAATTTTCTCCAAACTTCATTTTCTCTTTAGATTAAGAATTTTTGATAGTTAAAATAGATCTATATGAGTATATATACTCTATTATAGGTATTTAAGACTATTAATTTTGATTAATATTCAAGATACCAGAATTTATGGAATTTAATGAATAGTGACATGAATAGTAAGTAGGTTCTTAAATTTCAAATTTTCTTTAAGAGATGAATTAAATTGATGTTAGGAAACAATAATAGAGGCTATAAGATGATTAAAATTATAGAGAATTATATTATGTATTATTGATTGAGGAAACCCTAATTTTAAGCATTTGGGGAAATGTCATAGGAAAAGAGAACTCAATGAATTAAACGAGATTTATTGACTGTGCAAGTAACTGAGGATAAATTGTTTTGAGGTAAGTATGAACATTGCATATGCATATTGCTTCTTTGAAATGAACTGTCCAAGTCTTCTTAATGTCCATATATATGATTCACATGTTATATGACATCGTATTACTGACCTGTTAATTGAAATTTCCATGATATTCTCAAACAAATGACAATTTTTTACATGTGATTACCATATATATATTGTAAATGACTTGGTCATCTTTCCTTGGACCAAGTTCATATGAAAATAAATTA
>CANXYC010856591.1:0-13852 GCA_948193065.1 Aleurites moluccanus | reverse complement strand
TTTTCTTTCCTGCGACTCGGCTGACCTTTGCTTAGCGGTTCGACCCTCCTTGTATCATATTCAAGTCAATTCCTTTTGCCAAATTTCCATCTGCACAAGAACTAAGATTTGGGATGCAATTTATCCTTGTTAGCAATTTATTATCAAACACTCAAATTATTCTAGATTTTTGGATAGTTATTCTTAAAACTAAACTCTACTCCCTAGTAATTAAATTCAACTAAAACTTACATTAACTAGCTATAATGGGTTAAAAAGAATTAAAATAATTATAAATTATTTAATATTGTCCCTAATTAAATAGATAAAATATCAACCTAACACAAATCATCTAAGGATGGGAATTAGATCTCTGAAACCATCCTAAATCTCAATCTAGGGAGCCGATCCCCCCCATACCAGGCTCTCTGATTCTAAGTATTGTCTCTTAGATTCAATCCATATGGTTTTGTAGTCACGGTCGTAGCTAAACAATGCCAACCCAACTAGCAAGCAGCATCGAGCAATGAGCAAGGCTCTGCAGTCATGCCAATCATATTATAAAATGCTCATCATACCATAATCATATGATATACCATATCCTAAGTGGTTTTATATCATCCTAATCCCATCTAACAACCACAAATAAATCACAACATTCACAATCATCACATCACCATATTTCAGTCATCACAATTACATTCATCATGCTTTTATGTTATGTAATGCACATATACAATGCAACATAAAATAAATAAGGGGAATAAGATGTTATATTAAACTATATAACTCACTAATTTGATGACCAAGCTGACTAGCTCTCATCAGAGCGCTTGAAGTCTAACGACTAGAAAAATACCTAAAGCACATCAATAAAAATTATAGAGGAATTATTAGAATAAGAACAATCCTGTCACACTCCAACTCTAGTGGTGCGATGGTCCTAGGGCAAAGGTAAGCTTAAGGCCACCATAAACCTGTAGAACTCACATATCATAAATCTCATACACAATAATATCAATTATAAATATCATATAATATCATACAGTGATCATTTCTAAAAATTCTATTAAACATCAAACATATCTTTATCATTATCATTTCATAGCTTTCTCTTGTTCTTTACTGATCAAAAGATGCATATCACATCACTAAGGAACAAGAATACCCAAAAGGTAACAATTCATACATCAAACATTATCATCCTCAAATGACTAACTACGGAGCTCTAGAGTACACTCCCAATACATATTGAGTCATTATACCATTTAATGAATATACATATTCATATTTCAAAATAATTACAGTGTAGGCTTCTTGGAAGAAAGAGTCAAGAAGCTTGATCTTCTCTATTAGCTCCCTCACGAGCTATGCTATCACCTGAAATCCACAGAAGAGGAGTGAGCTTTCAACTCAGTAAGATATAAACATCATAAATTAAGAATCTGAATATCAAATCATAATCATGTATAGATGTTTGGTTATAACTGGGTATGAAAGAATCTCAAGTTTTATTTGAAGGAACATGAGTGCTTATAATAATGAGCATCATCAAATCATATCAGAAATCAAATCATGGTTCTCATTTAGAATATAAAATGCCCATAAAGAATGGCATTATCAAATCTCATATGATAGAACTGATCTCATGTCATATCATACGTATCAGTAGTCTTGCTACCTTAACGTGAACGTATACTTGGCCAAGCATACGCCTAGAGCACATGGTCCCCTCTAGGTGGAACACTGATAAAAACCTTATCAGCTGGGCTCCCAAAGTACACTATGGACCAATGAATTTACTCTCATTGGGAAGAGCGTTCTATCCATGGTTCATGGGTTTCAATCTCATAAGAAGCATATTGGTCCCAAGACCATCAACATAAATCATCATTCGAATCAGATTTAACAAGTAAGAAGCATATGAACTTGATCCAAGGAGGTTGATCAAGTCATTCACGTTATACAAATATTTATAAATATGAATGAACAAATATAAGAATACTTGGTCATATTATTTCAAAGAACTATAATCAAATGAGATGTTCATACTTACCTCTTACACAATTTCTATTAAATTTCTTTAGCAACTTGCTCAATTCCAACTCCTCAATTACTTTGATTTCCTCTTTCTAAGAAATTTTTCAATTATTCAAAATTAGGGTTTTCTCCAAATAAATAATATTTAACATGATTTCCGAATATTTAACCATCTTAGGGTCTCTATTCTTAATTCTTAACATCAATTTAATTTATCTCTTAAGGAAAAATCTGCATTTAATTCGGAGTTACTGTTCATGCTACTATTCACGGCAATCCATAAATTCTGATTTCTCTAACATTAATTACCATTAATAGCTTCAAATTTCTTGCAATAAATTCTATACACCTTATATTATTTATTCTAACCAACAGACTTAAATAAATCTAAAAAAAAATAACTTTGGAAAAAAATTTACCTTATTTCCTCAACACTGAAATTCCTGAGATTTCTTGCTTAAATCTGACGATTTCTGCCTTAATATAGAATTATCTAGAAGTTTAATGCATTAATTTGAGTATTAATGCCTTAGAAAATAAAATGGAACTAATCTGAGAATAGATTGAAATTAACAAAGAAAGAAGAAAGGAAAAATCGTGAAAAATGCTACTGGGTTGCTGGGGTTAAATAGACCACTGCCCCAGAAATCTCGCTTGCCAGCTCGCTAATCCGCCTCGGCAAAGCTACCTCGTACATGCCAACTCGGCATTCCCAGCTTGCACTTCCTCGCTCGCCAAACTGATCCAGCAATGCTACTTCGCAAAAGCCACTTCACTAATCCAGCTCGCATGTGTCACCTCACATATGCTGCCTCGCCAAACTCTCCTCGCGAACTCTTCCTCGCGGATGCCACCTCGGCAATGCCTCTTCTCCTCTTTTGCAACTCGCTTTGCCTATCTCCCTCTTCGCCAAACTCTGCTCGCAAATTGCCTCTTCGCACATTCCCTCTTCGCATAATGCCTCTTCGCATAATGTCACCTCGCCTTTCCTCTTCGCCAAATCCTCTTCACCTTATACCACCTTGCATATGCTTCTTCGCCAATTGCCACTTCGGTAATCTCACTTTGCCACTTCGCCAGCTCGCATTGCCATCTCGCAAAATGCCACTTCACATCTTGCCGGCTCGCCTTAACCATATCCTACCAAGTTAAAATCTCTTCCTCAGCAGCTTATACTTAACCAACTCGCAATTGAGGTATAAATGTCCAAACTTCCTGATTATTTTTACCACTTAAAATAGATATGAATGGGCTCAACATATCCAAAATTCAAATCACAAGAGCAACTACACAAACTATGGTGACTCTTCAAAATCACCGAGACTTACTACCTTAAAATCCATCCGAACAGTCCTGAGAAAATCTACTCTCCACTGAGATATACTTATCCAAAAATTCTGAAATTTTACAGTTAATAACACAATACATAAAGAAATATTTTTCATGTTTACACCTTTGGCTCAAACTATCTCATTCATTCTCAGTAATTTCAAACAGACACAGACTCTCTGCAGAAACACTCAACCCGACCAGTCCTGCTCAAAGGGACATAACTCATCACACACATAGAATTCTATTAAGCCATTTTACAGAATTTTAGTTAAGGCATAAACTCATAACTTTCATGTTTTATATTTTACCAAATTATTTCTTTAAGAATATGCAATTAACCATCATAATTCTTGCAACCAGAATTTCTGATTTTCTCATAACATTCATATCCTTAATTAAATTTGAATTCATCAATTACATAATAAATAAAATATAACAAAATGACAGATATTACAAATCTAATTACTAACTCTGAAATATAAGAGTTAACTTTTAAAAATTTATCGAAATTTTAGCAGAACCTTCCCTAAAATTAGGATATAGCCCCCTGAAATAAAAATAATAACACTTTTAAATAAATAGCTCATAGGCTTTCATCTATCACCATCAATATAATGAACTCTTCCTAGGTCCCCATCTTAATAATTATTATTTCTCAAAATTTTGCATGCATCAATTATTTGATTAAAATAAATAATTAACTGTTAATAACTATTCCAATAAATATTCTAAATTAATTTTAATATTTATTCTTTAATTTTCAAAACTCCAAGATAATTTTTGAAATAATCCAAATAATTTATCCATTAATTATTCTGTAATTTAATTCTAAATATCGATCACCAATAAATTGAATAAATCCTCAATTAACAACATATCAAAATTAATATTTTAACAATTAATCACTTCAAAAATATTTTAATTATCACATGACTCATAATATTATCAGATAAATTTTTCATAAAACTCCAATAATTTTATTTCAATTTAGATTAGTTTATTCACCTAACTTAATTATCGCCTCAATTAATATACTCCATAATAATTTAATTTTCGGTACCTAAATTCCATAAATACCATTCAAATAATTTCTATAATAACTCCAAATTAATAATATTAATTTATCTCAATTTATAGACTTAATTTAAACATAATTATCAATTATTTACTGCATAAATATGCTAATATCAATGTTAGTATCCAACATTTTTCTCAAATTTTTTTCCAAACATACTCTAAAGAATTTTTAAAATAAATTAAAACTCACCTTACTCTTAGTTGTCAGAAAATATAATGTGTCCCATTTTTTAGTCAGGGCTCCTATCTCAAAAAATTATGAAACTATACCAAGAGGTACAACTTATGTCCTGGAGTATGGTGATAGCATCTACTCGCTCATACACGCCACCGATTAGAAGAATCGAGAATTCAAAATTTCTACAGCCAAGATTTCTTCAATGTACACCATTTTGATTGGATCAAGATTAGTGTCAAATGAAAGTTCTAGTATAGATCTTTCATTTAAAACCAAAATCATAAAATTTGAATGGTTAGATTTTCCGAAATCGCATTTTGAAATTTGAATTTAAAAAAAAAATCTCTCTTTTTCTTTCTCTCTCTCTTTTTTTTTTTCTCTTCCCTCCCCTATTATGTCGTTCCCTCCTTGCTATCCTTTCATATATCTATATAATAATAATAATAATAATATATCTTAAAGAGCTTAAAGAATATAACTAATATATTCTTCCCAAAAATAATTGTCAAGTCCCAAAATTTAAAACATGACAGTCCTAGGGTGTGGGAACAATCTAGTTACTAACACCCATATAATCCTTATCCATTTATTAACTAGTTAAACAATTAATTACAGATTAAAAATTTTAGCATAATTTCCCCTGTGATTACACTATATTTCTCAATGTGAGTAGTGTCAAGTTCAACATCTTTAACATTTTCTCATTCCTCAACCTGCATGGAAAATACACTTCTAATCCTCCCATATAACCTCACTACAATATTTCATTCACAATTTTCAATCACATTAGACAATTAAATCATTATTCACATAAGATGATAATAATCTTTATAAATTATGAGATTAATTATAACATATAAATATTGGGTTACTCAATTCTCTTCCATTTTTATAAATTTATAATTATTTATACACTCAACTCTAATATATATCTATACCGTAAATCCCATAGAGCATTACTAGAGAACCAATAATGTAAAAAAAAAACATAATATATTACTTGTTACAACTGGTTCCAATGAGAAGAAGGAAGAAGCCTTTGGAATCGTGACCTCTACCAACTTTGAACCTGAATAAAGAATAAACCACTAAAGGAGTGAGTATAAAATACTCTGTGAGTCATAAATATATACATAAGGCTTGGTTAAAATGCTCAAGTCATGTGATATTCAAAATAGTAGGAATCAATAAATAGGTAAGGAAAATAATCAATAAAACAAATAATATCAAATTGGGTCACATGTGTCAATGGCTCAAAAATTCAAATAAACATGAACATAATAGATATAGGTCCACATGCTCATGATATAAACTCATAAAATAGCTTGTGAAATATATAAGTTTGATAAGATCTTATATTTAGGAGTATTATCACCCCTCCTAACTGGGCTAGGACATTGTACCCTATTTAGTGGGTCATTGTGCACAATATCGATATATTATCGTCCATCGGTTAGGCTACTTTCCGCCAATTTATTTCAGATATATTATACCTTATCGGGTTCTGTTATGTCATGTTATGTCATATCATTAGGTATTTAGCAAATAAAGATACAATATTCAATATCATAATATATGGTATAAATGTGGAAAATATCAAGTAACAATTATTAGTCATCAATGAACATGTGCTTTCAAATAGTTTCACAATGGTTAGGTCCAATGGTGTCAACAAATAAATGGTTTCAATAATTTAAGGAATGACTACAATATGCATAATAATATATTTCCGACTCACCTTTAATCCTTGATTAGCCAATTTCACAAATTATGTCTTATTTCTTTATATAAGCTTCCTGGCCTTCCATTATCATCATCATCATCATTCTTTCTATTTTGTTTTTATACTACATATCAAATTAATATAATTTAGACTCATTATACATAGAATTATAACAATTTTAACCTTAGTTGAATTAATTCCCTTTAAATCTTAAACTTAAGGTTTAATCTTAGAAATTTAGTTAATAAATAAATTTTGGCAGTCCTGTTTTTCTTATTTATATCTTAAGCTACAAATGTCCAATTGCTATTCTTTTTCCTACTTAAATTAGACATATAGAAATCTAACATATCAAAAATTCAGATCATTCTAAGTATCACACAATTTTTGGTAAATTTCTAAAGTCAGCCCCGCTACTCTATAATAACCATCCGAGTAGATCCTGTTATGATGACCATACCTCAAAACGTGCATAACCAATTTAAAAAATAATTTAAAAACACCTAGCTTACATATAAATAAATATTTTTCATGTTTTACACTTTATCTAATTAGGTCTCTAAGGTCATTAAATTAAATGAATAAATTTTGGATTCTCTGTAGGGTTAAAAATCTGAATCATACCTACTTGAGGATTAATATCTCTTTACACACAGATTTTTTCAAAATTGTTTCACAAACATATAGTTAAGATGTAAATCTACAACTTTCATGTCTTGAACCTTGCCAAAATCGTTCAATAAAATCATAAAAATTAAAATGTAAGATTATGCCTTAATATATCTTAAATTCTGAAATTTTTTAAAATTGAAATGGAAATAAGTTCAGAAATTGTAACACCCTAAATATTTTGATAATTAGAAATAGGACCCCATAATTATTATAGTTGACTTTATAGTCTTTAATTAAATAATTAGATATAAAATAATTATTTAGTACCTGAAATAGACAGTTAAAGATAAAATAACAGTTTAGTACCTAAAATTTAAATTTTATACCTAAATTACATAATTAAACATATAATTTCACCAAATTAATTATGAAATCTAAAATTTATATGACAAATAAATTATGAAAACTAGTAGTACCTAAAATGAGTATCGGGGCCAAAGTATAGATATTAAAATTTTTGGGGCCAATTTGTAAATAAAGAAAATTGAACGGCTAAATTATAAATATCAAAAATTCAAAAATATCTAATTAATTCTAGATAATTCTATTTTTGGCCTAAAAATATCTTCTTTTTTTCCTCTTTGTAGCCGAACCCTCCTCTATGTTCTCCTCCGTTTCTTCTTCTTTCAACCAAAATTCATCCACCAAATTTCAACTAAATTCAAACCTAATTAATCCTACATTAATTTACAAGCCTAAACACCTAAAAGCTATCAAAATTCCTATCAAAAACAATAAGGAAATCCAAATTTATCAAAGGGAGCCAAGTTGGGAAAATTAAGGACTTTAAAGTAAATGATTTATTTCTTATTTCTATCCATTAAATATGATTAGTATAATTAATATAGATGATTAATTGTAGAAATAGAAGCATATAATAGATTATAGATTAAATTAAGCTTGAGATAAGATTATGTGAAAAATCAAAATTCTAAATAGACGAGTTTAATTTTAAATGAATTTAGAATATGTCTTTTTACATCCAAATGAGTCAAAAACATGTGGAATTTGTATTGTAAAAGCAAGGAACAAAAGAAAAGATGGTGGAAGTGATGCTGAAGAACAAATATGCCTATTGTGAAAATTGATGCTTTAAGGTGTTTTTCATCAAGCTAAGTTTTGAGGTGAGTTATAAATGTGTTATTATGCTCATTTATTGCCTTGTTTGAAATTAAAAAGTTTTCCCTCATTTCCCCTAGTAGTGGCCGAACCACCATACCTATTTCCTTTGATTTTGTTGCTTCATTTTTGCCTTTGTATAACTTATTTCTTTTGTTTGACAAATGAGTTTGTTTCTCTATTGCCTTGTTGGGATTGTGTTATTTGTTGTTTGTCAAATGTGACTTAGCTAAAATTGAACCAAAACCCTACTTATTACTTGTTTAAACTATGCCTACAACGTATTCAATGAAATGCCTCAAAAAGACCAAATTATAATCCACCAAATATTTGACCTAAAGTTAATGCCATTTGACACTTGGATCCTAACAGAACTTAAACCTAGCCTAACCATATGACATTGATTTAAGTTCATGTGAAATTCCTTCCTTGATATTTACTACATTGATAATGTTATATTTTATTGAAACCAAATATGTTCATTGAAACTATTAACTGAAATGATGTGGTTTTTCTTTTCAATATTGGTACCTTATATGAGCCTAATTATGATTTTGAACCAGAATATGTTTCATACCTATAAATATGACAAAACTACCTTCTGATGAGGTAGTGAGTGAGTACCATTGGCAATGTGCATATTGATTTATTTATTAACCCTAGCTAGGAAGGTTTAAGTCTTAGCTATAAGGTTTGATCAATCTTATGTCATTTCACGAGTTTAAGCGACTAAAATATAGCTAATGAGATTTATATGAGTACGAGGCTCTATATCTATTATGTTTTATTTTTTCTTCATTTTACCTAATCATTGAATTATGCGACCTTGATTACCTTATTTATCTAATTTACTACTCACTACTTTTGAGATGAACATTTGTTGAATTTACCTAACTTTATTGCATAATAATATGTTTATATAGCTCACTGAGTTGTAAAACTCACCCTTTTAGTGATTTGACATTTTTCAGGTCAGAAGTATATAGTAGTTGTTCTGAGGTTTCATTCTTCTTCAAAGGAATCAAACTTCCTTATTATGTAAATATCTTTAAACATAACTCTTTTGTTATATGTTAGAAGCTTCATGGTTAACTAGACTAGTTAGTAATTATTGTATATGATATGAAGATAAATAATGTAGATTAATTAATTAGCATGTTATAGAATATATAATTAAATGTTTGATGATGGATTGAATTATGAGAATTACGAATTAGAATTGAGATGAGGATGGAATATGATAACATGTGGGGAGAATGTAATAACTGGTACTTGGAGCATTAGAGTAGATATGTGTTTGTTCATGTTTGTTTAATGAATGTTAGCATGTGTATGTTTATATATGCATGGTAGATAATCTAGAATGTTATATTGAGTATAGATTACTCCTATAATGATTATATGTTGAGACATTATGAGTTACGACTGATTTTGAGGTGTTAAACATGTGTATGTTTAAGTTAATTGAGTTTGGACAAGTTAGAAGGGAGAAAATATGAGAATTCTTCACCACCTTGAAAATAATTCACCACATTGAAGATAGTTCACCACCTTGAAGAAAGTTTTCACTAGAGTGAAAGACCTTTTCACGGGAGTGAAAGATCTTCACCACTGTGAGAATACTTTCTATATAATTTTTCATTTTCCTAAGAAATTGACTTTCACGAGCGTGAATGCTCTATTCACAGGCGTGAAGGCTCGAGTCTATATAAGCCTAAACCCGTTTCTTTCATTTTCAGCTCACCCATTTCATTCTTCTTTCTCTCTTTCTTCATAAATACACTTCAACCACCCATAAATTCATTAAATTCTCTTCTCAAACACTTATTTCATCTCCATTAAAACAAGAATCAAGAATCAAACCTTCAAAAACATCAATATTTCAAAATTTTCTAGGAATCTCTATTCTAGGGCTTAAGATAATGTTCCAAACTCACTTCTAAGTTTAAGATAAGTTAATACATAGTTAGAATATATGATTATGAATTATGAATAGATGTTTAAGAGCATCAATTGTCATTTATTATGGATTATGAGCAAGATATATATGGATTTAGGATTTTGGGTAAATAGTAGCTATTCATCCCAATCTTCCATATTTCTTTAATAAGTGATTAAATTGATATTAGAAAACATATTAGAATTCTAAAAGATGATTAGAATCATAAGAATTTACCATGTATGAATATTTTTGGGCATGAGCCCTAATTATGAGTATTTGGGGATTTGACATAGGAGGGGAGAATTCAAGGAATATAGAGAAGATTATTGAATGTACAAATAATTGAGAAAAATACAAGGATAAATTGCTTCGATGTAAGTATGAACTATATTAATGTATGTTATTATCTATTAATTGTGCTTGCTACTCTTTTCTTACTTCATGAAATTTTCTTTAATAAGTGATTAAATTGATATTAGAAAACATATTAGAATTCTAAAAGATGATTAGAATCATAAGAATTTACCATGTATGAATATTTTTGGGCATGAGCCCTAATTATGAGTATTTGGAGATTTAACATAGGAGGGGAGAATTCAAGGAATATAGAGAAGATTATTGAATTTACAAATAATTGAGGGAAATACAAGGATAAATTGCTTTGATGTAAGTATGTATGTTGTTATCTGTTAATTGTGCTTGCTACTCTTTTCTTACTTCATGAAATTTTCTTAAATTCATTGTTGATGAACTTAAACCTATAAATTCAAAATTGTAAACTACAAATTGTTGATACTCTCTTAAATAAGTCAATTGTGTGAATGACTTGGTTGTTGTTTTTCTTGGACCAAGATCATTATATACCTATTTGTATGATTGAATAACTATATGTAAATATGTGATGATGATCTTATGACCACTATGTTTCTTAATAATATGTCCAAGTTATATAATCCATGACCCACATGTAAATAGAACACTCTTCCCAATGAGAGTTAGTTCATTGATCCAATGTGCACATCGGAAACCTAGCTGACAGGGTTTTTGTTAGTGTCCCTCCTAGTTGGGGACGAGAAACACTAGGCATGTGCCCTGCGCAAGCACATGGAAACGTTGAGGTGACAAGGTGCACCAATACGCTATGCTATGATCTATTATGAGTTCTATTTCATGATATGATTTGTAGTGCCATTCTTTGTGGGCATTCACATTTTAAAAAAACCATGATCATTCATGTTATGATTCTTTGTGCTTATGATATTCCAAAAGTATATTGAATATATGTTCAAGTTCATACTTATCCTTTATATCTTTGTGATACTTGTAAGCATTAGTGTAGTTTATATCTTACTGAGTTGAAAAGTCACTCCTCTTCTGTGAATTTCAGGTGATAGTGTAGCTCGAGAAGGAGCTAACATAGAAGACAAAGCTTCTTGATTTATTCCTTCAAGAAGACTCTGTGTAATTCTTTTGTTATATATATTATTTTGTATTATGGTATTTATATGTATGAGGAGTATATTTTAGAGATCCATAGTTAGATGTTGAGAATGATTTTATTTTAATGTCTGAATTGATACATTGTGAGTTACCCTTGTTCATTATTGATGTGGGATGTACCTTTTGATCGGTAAGGAACAAGAGGAAATCATATGATGATATGAGGAAATGCATAAGTGATGATTACATGATTCAAATAAACGAGTATTTATGATGATAAATATGTATGATGTGGATATATGTTGTGTATGAGATCTAGGTTATAAGTGTTCTACAGATTTATGGTGGCTTTAAGCCTACCCTTACCCCAAGACCGTCGCACCACTGGAGTTAGGGTGTGATATTAATAAGTTTATAGTAGGAGTTCTACGGGCATTGGTTGTGTAGGCGGGTCCCACACCCTCATCATGTTCCATTTTTGGGACGTGACAAAAATTTACCTCATCTTGGATGAAAACTCTAATTCTTCCCTTGATGAAATTCAATCCCCTTTTTAGTTTTAAGATAAAACTTTGATGTTAATAAGTTGGATAGACTTAGATATTTATGAAAGATTACAATCCCTTTTTTAGTTTTAAAGATAAAATTTTGATGTTAGATATTTATGAAAGATTAATTAGTTTTTGGTTAGGATTGAATTTGGTTTGAATTTTTTATGAAAGAAATTTGGAGAGGAGAGGAGGAGAATTTCTAAAAAAGCTAGAGAAATCCAGAAATTTGTGGTAGATTTTGCTTCTTAAAAAAAATCTCAAAGTTTTGAAATTTATAAATTAACCCTCAAGTTTTTGGTATTTAAAAATTGATCTCAAATCTTTTATATATTTATATTTTTGCCCCATTTTCATTTTTCAGCACTATTTTTTTTATATATTTTTCATTCCATTCCCATTTTAGGTTTCATTGATAATTCTATGCGATTTCATTTTTAGTAGGGTATTTAAAGTATTAAATTAAAATTTAAGGTACTTAATTGCTATTTTCCAACTTATTGATCTAATTACATTTCACATATTAAACAATACTTATTTTAGGGTCCTATATATAATTATGAAAATGTCACGACCCGTTCCCGCAGTCGAATCGCGACGGTCCTAGGGCACGGGAGATGCCAATGGCGACTGGCACCCGTAGAACCCAATATCAATCACATTCACAATATACATATATATTTATCGCAGCGGAAATAAAATCATCCATCATATTGCAGCGGAAACCCATCATCAGTTACATACAGCATATCTATAAATCCAATCACTCATAAAATACTATTCATTTTGGAAATACCATCTCATATATCATCATTAACATATATATATCTGTTCATGTCCTAGCTAACTCATACATACTCCATGGAGCAGCTAGATATGAACATCAAAATACATAGTATAAAATATATATATACATCAGTAATGTTGGCAGAAATCCCTGGATGATGAACGACAAGATTCTGCAATCTACTCCTCTCCTGAAATAAGTAAACAATGAGAGGGTGAGTATATAAAATACTCAGTGAATCTGTATGCATCGCCAATAAAAGTGAGATTTACAAAGGAATCAACGATATCAAATACTCAGAATAACCAATTAGTAGAAACATTTACAGAAAATGACAGAATAGATTAATAAGGATATTATAGGTTCAGTACCATAGAGAAAAACAGATAAAGGGCTGGATTGTATAAAATTATATAATCTCCTGTAGCAATCAATCTGGACTGTATGCTAACTATATGCACACATACAATCTCCTGTATGGACTATATGCGAACTATATGCACACATAAAGTCCCCTGTAGTAATATATGTATCATAAGATGGGCCAGGTCTTATGGCTAGGTCCATAACCCATTTCCTAGCTAGGGTATCAGTAATACAATGTGCACAAGGTCAACAGTATTTTCCCGCTACCCTGTCGAACTGGTAGCTCTGTTATATCACATAAGGCCAACATAAGAAGGAAAATTATCAATGGACACCATTATACCGCAATGGTATCCTCAATCTTAACAAACTCAATATTAATCAATCAATAGCAGTTAGGTAACGAGAGCTCATTAGAATAAATTAATGAGCCTAAAATCAATAAAGTATCAATAATAATCAATGAAACAAATACTAAAGGTATGACGATCAAAAATGGGAACAAACATATTTTGGTCATTTTGCGGTCAAAAGTTGACACAATTGGCATGCCATGGTCGCTGGCGATGGTGGCATTCAAATGGTTGGCCTACGGATTTTTCAGCATGGTTTTGGCGCAATATAAATATTGCCCCAACTATCAACAAAC
>CANXYC010856142.1:0-12258 GCA_948193065.1 Aleurites moluccanus | reverse complement strand
TCTATTTACAAATCATTAATGGATAGATGTGACTGTCATGAATATTATTGCATACTCATATATATAGAATGACTCACTGAGTATATTGTTAGACACACTGAGTATATTGTTATACTTACCTTTTTAGTGATTATATGATTTCAGGACCTCAGTGAGGGAGTCATCCATTGGCTACACCATCTCCAGCCTTAGATCAGATGTATGTATTAAGGTCACTCCTGTGTATAGATGTTCCTTGGTATATAATGTATAGAGGTTTGAGTTAACCTAAGAAAAATGTTAAAATGATCAAATGGTAAATTGATATGACATGGATATGTATATATTCTACATATATATGATATATGAACTTCAGATGATATGTATATGCAATATGATATGAATGGAAATATTGAAGTGCATTTTGAGTTGCAATTGATCAATGGAGGATATAAGGGGATGTATGTTATATTAGGAGTGCATATTTATATGTTTTGCGGATAGCTTAAGTTAGAGTTACAAAGGAAACTCTGTCAGTTTTTTCTGCATGAATGTTATGATCTTTTAAAAAAAAAATTATCATCTAAAATGTATCACAGGTTAAGTTATGAATGTAAAAGTAAAGGCATGGGTTCTTCGAGGTACTAGTGGCTTAGGAATTACCCGTACCCTAGAGCCGTCATAGTCTAAAGTTAGGCTATGACAATATATATATATATATATATATATATATATCATTTGTATAAAGAAATTGCCATGGAAATATTGATTTCAAAGAAAACCAGAAAGTGGCTTAAAAATTAGAAACGGACCCGTAATTTAGGGGTGTCAATTGCGCTGGCGCAACTGGGTCCTGGAGACTAAAATTTTCATATTGTGCAATATTGCTTCTTTGATCTCTATGATATTATTTAACACCATTATAGTCATATTTGAGACTTAATATTGATACATTCATACTATATGAAACATTTGCGTATAATATTATAATAGGACTACTTCGATGGTGTAGTGAGTAAATCCATCGGCTGTTTGCACACAGATATATATATTCTCTGACCTTTGTTAGAGAGGGTGAAATTCTCTATGCCATAAGGGTTGATCTACCATATGTAATGGGGTGTTTGATGGAAATGTGAAAGTAGAGAAGTGAAATAAAAGTACAGTATTATATTATAATATGTTACAGATAACTCATACCTGTTATATTATATGCATTATGGTTCATTATATGTATTTCACTATTCCATTATCAGTTATCTATTATTTACAGATTATTAATGGATAGATGTGACTTTTCATGAATAGTATTGCATATTCATATATTTAGATTCACTGAGTATAATCTTATACTCACCCCAAAGTTGTTAAATGTTTTCAGGACCTCGGTGAGGCAGATATCCATTGGCTACGTTATCTTCAACCTTGGATTTCAGATGTATGTATTGAGGTTACTCCAGTGTATAGAAGTTCCTTGGTTTTACAGATGAGGACTAGGTTTCATTAGGAGTTTAATGTTTTAATATAATCAAAGTGTTAGCTAAATCTTATATGAGAATATAAATGATGTATATATATGATATGAGATATGAATATAATTATTGAAGTGCTTATTGTGTTGTATTGATTAATGGAGGCTACAAGGGAATGTATATTTATTGGGCATGTAAATCTATCATTCTTGCGGAAAGACTAAGTCAGAGTTATAGAGGAAACTGTCAATTTTTCTGTAAGGAAACTTATGATATTTTAGAAAAAAAAAATACTACCTAAAATGTATCATATGTTTAAGGAATAATTGTTAATGGTATTATTAGTTTGTAAAAGTGAAGTTAAAGTAAAAGAATGGGTTCTTCGAGGTACTGGTTGCCTTGGCATTTCCCATACCCTAGGACCGTCATAGTCTAAAATTAGGTTGTGACAATATTATATCACTTAAACAAATTATCCATTGTCTTCTTTCTTCCATAGCATAGCTAAACCCATTTCCATCCTTTCTTTTTCCATTTTTTCTTATTTTCTTCATCAAATTCTTAGAAAAATTGATAGAAAACTAGAGTTTGTTGGTTGCTTTGTCATTATCTTCCATTAGTTTGCTTGGAGGAGCTAAGAAATTCAAGGAAAATCTACAGGGAGATTTTAGCCATTTGTTCAACTTAAGGTAAGGAATTGTTTTGTTGAGTTTAATTGATTATTTAGATGTTATTTAGGTTGAATTAGATGGGTTTGAAGTCAATTTACACCAATTGATGCTAATTGATGGAAATCCCTAATTTGGTTGAATTAATTTGAAGTTGTAAGATATAGTTTAATGATTTATAGTAAGTTTATTTAATTGATGTTAGAATTGGTTAATTGGATGTGATTAGGCAACGAATTAGTGGTTTATTTGATGTAGAATTGAATTTGGAATCAAAGTGTTCTATATAGCACATTTGGGAAATTTGGTCGAATTGGCTTGTGCAAAGGTTATTTGAAGTATTAGATGAGTTTACATTGCATCAAATTACATGCCTATATCATTAAATTGATGATTGAAACCTTGCCTTAAAACCTCATTGTTGGCCGAACCTAATATGCACTATTCACCCTTTGAAATTTTGCTTGATTTTTTATTGAATTCCTTTGCCATTTGATCAAATTTTGATGTTGTTTAATTGTGTTTCTTGATGCTTATACTTTGATTACCAATGTAGCTTTGTGTTGGTTGAATTGGGCAAGTCAATTTTGTAACCTAACCTAACCTATTGGCTTGCCATTGTATGCCTACCACATATTCAATGAAATGCCTAGTTCATTTGCCTTTGGCTTATTGGTTTGTATTCCATAGGCGTACCATTTGAATGCCATTGTTGCTAGCGACGTTGGCATGCCAATTAGCCTATCAATTTTCGTTATCGAACCAACTTTTGTTCCGTACCTTTGTTGTTTACCATAACCTTTATCCTTGCTTATATATTGTATTCTACTATGCCATTGATTCAAATACTACTTTATTTGAATTATATTGATTATATTAATAGTAATGATACCATTATTGCATAATGGTGTCTATTTACATGTTATCCATTTCTATTAACCTAAATGTGGTTTGACAGAGCTGCCTCATCAATAGGGTAGTGGGTATATACTGTCGGCAATGTGTACATTGATATTGATGCCCTGGATGTGAAGGGTTATTGGTCTCGGCCATAGGACCTGATTAGTCTTATGCCTATGTGATATGTGATCGACTGTGTGATTACACATAGTCTACATTTTTCATGGCCCTCTATGTATCTTACCATATGATTCCTTGACTTGATATGACCGTTGTTATTCCTATTGATTATTGATACTGATTCTGTAAACTTACACGATTGTTACTGTACCATTATTCTTTATCATGAGTATAATTGTACTTGAACCTATATTTTATTGATGATGCATATAAATTCACTGAGTATCATCTATACTCACCATTTCATTATTTACTCATTTCAGGAGAGGAGTAGAGTGCAGAATCCTGTCATCCATCCTCTGAGGATTTCTTCCATAGTATTTGATGTATATTTCTTGATTACTATATTACTATTATTTTTGGTGTTCATTATCTAGCTGCTCTATGTGAATGTATGGGTTAGCTAGGAGATGAACATATATATGATGATGATATTATTATGTTGATAATGTTATATAATGATATTGCGGTATGGCATATGATTGTTATAGCCAATTCCAGAAAACTTACAGAATGAATTCTAGAAAAATATAGTAAATGGTAACTAACTAATATGGATAGTTAATTGAGGTTTATAGTTGATGCATGTGATACTGGGTTCAATGGGTGCTGGTCGCCATTGGCATCTCCTGTGCCTTAGGACCGTCGCGATCTAAGAAACTAGGTCGTGACAGAGGTGGTATCAGAGCACTAGGTTTACAGACTGTGAATCTAGGTTACAAATGAATAGTGACTAAGTACAGAATGGGGTAGAATTAAGTATACCATGGAGCATAGGATTTCCTTTGTTGTCCTTTGTTGTTATCATCTATTATATGTTATTATTCTGCGTTTCTGCTATTATTTGAGACTATTTCAATTTTTTTTTACTGATTACAGAGATGTGTGATGACAGGGATTGAGATTCCAGGGAGGCAGAGGTAGCCTCCAATGAGTCACTGGTGAGAGAGATTGCAGTATCAGAGGGTCCGTCTCGATCTCAAAGGACTTCAGAGGCTACAGAGAGGGGGGATGACCTTGGAGAGTGGAGATGATGAGAGGGTTATTGGAGTTACGGAGGGAGATGGTAGAGATGAGACTGGAGAGACAGCATGTTCAGCCACCACCTGCTCCTGCAACAGTACCTCCACCAGTAGTACCTAAGGCAATTTTAATGGCACCAGCTCCTATGCAGCCAGTGGGGGCTCAGAGGGAGCCAGCTGTACAAGGAGGTCGGAGAGAGATTTAGGAGGGATGAGTATCAATGTTTAGCTTTCTGAAGCTAAACTTACCTGAGTTCAGGGGAGATACAGGTACAGATCCAGTTGATTTCTTCGAGGAGGTGGAGAAGGTAGTGAGGAGACTACCTTGTTTAGAGTTGAGAGCTGTGGAGTTAGTTGGGTTATTACTGAAGAGTAAGGCGTGGACTTGGTTCTCTAGACATATGGAGCCCAAGCTTTATGGTGAGCACCCACCTTCATGGGCAGAGGTCAGGTAGGGTTTAGTTGATGAGTTTATTACTGAGGGTGTGAAGACCCGTAATTTGATCAGATTTGAGCAGCTTGAGCAGGGGGGATAGATCAATGAAGGAGTATGCTGAGGAGTTTATTCGGTTGAGTAGATATGCTACTCATATTTTACCTATAGAGGCAGATCTGATTAGTAGGTTTCGGAGGGGTCTCTATGTTGCACTCCATAATGCCTTGTTAGCTATAGAGTTTACTTCATTGACTACAGTGATTGACAAGGCCACACATATGGAGGAGAAATATAGGACTGAGAGAGCGAAGAGGGACTACAAGAGGAAAGATGGTCCAGGATCACAGGTTAGGAGGGGGGAGAGCAGCTTCCAACCTAGACAAGTAGAGTCGGTACGTCAGTTTGAGCAGAGATCATCAGGGGATAGTCAGAGGAGGAGAGTACAGAGTAGGGGACCACTAGTGGTATGGTCTACACCTACTTATTCACAGGGCTCTTCTAGACCAGTGGCATAGGTACCTAGTGTGCCAGTATGTGGGGTTTGTGGATGGAGGCACAGAGGGGAGTGTCGGTTACAAACAGGAGCATGTTTGAAGTATGGCCAGCAGGGTCACTTCATTAACAGATGTCCTCTATGGGGTGAGCAGCAGCAGCAACCATCTGTTATAGTTTCTCAGCCAGTGGTTCAGGTGAGTCAGAATCTGGGTAGAGAGGCTATAGATAGAGGCAGAGGTAGGGAAGGATAGTCTCCCAGTGGTAGTCAGGCTCTAGCTGGTAGGGGCCAGGGCAAAGTGTTTGCTGTCAACACCCAGGATTCCCAGAGATAAGATAATGTTGTCATAGGTGCTATCTTGATTCAGAATGAGATTGTTTATGCCTTATTCGATTCGGGTGCTACTTACTGTTTTGTGTCACCACATTTTGCCCCCAAATTGAATAAGGATAGGAGGTTATTAGATGTGCCATTGATGATTTCTACTCTTATGGGTGATACCGTGGATGTTGATTATTACTACCCTGATTGCATTATTGAGATTGATGATCATATCTTGCGTGCTAATTTGATTGAGTTACCTGTGTTAGAGCTAGATGTTATCTTGGGTATGGATTGGTTGGCGAGGCATCGAGCAGTGATAGACTATTATCGGAAGAGAGTTAGATTCTAGCTTGAGTGGCAGCCGAAGTTTGAGTTTCAGGGTGAGATTCGGGAGTTTCGAGTTAACCTGATTTATGCTATCCAGGCTAGGAGGATGATTGGGAAAGGTTGTTCAGCCTATTTGGCACATGTGGTAGATGTATATAAGTCTTTTGTATAGTTGGATCAGATATCGGTTGTTCAAGAGTTTCCTGATGTATTTCCTGATGAGTTGCCAGGATTGCCTCCTGATAGGGAGATTAAGTTTAAGATAGAGGTGCATGCAGGCACAGAGCCTATATCTATTCCACCATACAGAATGGCTCCAGCTAAACAAAAGGAATTGAAGATACAGTTACAATAGCTACTGGATAGAGGATTGATCAGATCAAGTAGTTTTCCATGGGGTGCACCAGTACTGTTTGTGAGAAAGAAAGATTGCTCATTGAGAATGTGTATAGACTACAGGCAGCTGAACAAAGTCATAGTGAAGAACAAGTATCCGTTGCCTCAGATAAATGACTTATTTGATTAGCTGCAGGGTGCCAGCCACTTTTCTATGATTGATTTGAGGTCTGGGTATCATAAACTGAAGATCAGGAGTGGTGATATACCTAAGACTGCTTTCAGGACCTGTTACGGACATTACGAGTTTCTGGTGTTGCCATTTAGGTTGACCAATGCATCAGCGGCTTTCATGGATTTGATGAACAGGGTGTTCAGGTCGTATTTGGATAAGTTTGTCATTGTATTCATTGATGACATATTTATTTATTCCAGGAGTGAGGAGGAGCACAGGAAGCATCTGAGGATTGTGTTACAGACACTTCGGGAGCAATGGTTGTATGCTAAATTATCTAAGTGTCAGTTCTGGTTGACTGAGGTGTGCTTCCTTGGACATGTGATATGCAAGGATGGGATTAAGGTGGATCCTCAGAAGATTGAGGCAGTAGCTAATTGGCCACAGCCTACCAGTGTTTCAGAGGTGCACAGTTTTCTGGGTATGGCTAGATATTATAGGAGGTTTGTGAAGGATTTCTCCTGGATTGCAGCTCCTTTGACTAGACTAATGAGGAAATAGGAGCGATATGTCTGGACGAATGAGTGTGATCGTAGCTTCCAGTCTCTGAAGTATTGCCTTACCAGTGCTCCGATTTTGGCATTACCAGTTGGGGGGAGAAATTTACAATATATTGTGATGCTTCACGAATGGGTCTGGGATGTGTATTGACACAGATGGGAAGTCTGATTGCTTATGCTTCTCGTCATTTAAAGAACATGAAGCAAATTATTCGACTCATTATCTTGAGATGGCAGCGGTGATATTTGCCTTGAAGATTTGGAGACATTATTTGTATGGATCTAAATGTAAGATATATACTGATAATAAGAGTCTACAATATATATTTCAATAGAAGGATCTGAATCTTAGGCAGCGCAGATGGGTAAAGCTTCTTAAGAATTATGACTGCGAGATTCTTTACCACCCAGGGAAGGCCAATTTAGTGGCAGATGCTTTGAGCAGGAAATTGATGGCTAGTCTTGCTCATATTGTGATTGGCAGGAGGCCATTGATCCGAGAGATGAGGAAGTTAGCGGATTTTGGTTTCTAGGATCGGAACCAGGCTCTAATAGCCCAATTTCGGGCGAAGTCACTATTGCTAGATGATATAAAAGTGGTTCAGGACAAGGATACTTATCTACTGAAGCTCAAGGGAGAGGTATAGATTGGTTGGATGATAGAGTTTACAGAAGAGGATGGGGTATTGAGATGTAGGAAACGCATATGTGTACCAGATTTTGATGGGCTACGGGATCGGATTATGAGACAGGCTCACTACTCAGCATATAGTGTACATCCAGGGATTACCAAGATGTACCATGATCTAAGGGATATTTATTGGTGGCCAGGGATGAAGAAAGACATAGCTCAGTTTGTGTCTAAATGCTTAGCCTATCAGCAGGTTAAGTTTGAGCATCAGAAGCCATCAGGGCTACTTCAGGAGATAGAGTTACCAGAGTGGAAATAGGAGCAGGTTACCATGGATTTTATAGTTGGTCTACCACAAACTTCGAGAGGATATGATTCTATATGGGTGATTGTTGACCATTTGACGAAGTCTGCTCATTTTCTAGAGGTTAAGACTAGCTATACAGTAGTTCAGTACGCATAGTTGTATGTGGATAAGATTGTGCATCTTCATGGGGTTCCTTTGGTGATTATATCAGACAGGGGTACACAATTTACATCTCGATTTTGGCAGAAATTTCAGGAGGCTATGGGTACCCAGTTACAGTTTAGTATTGCTTTCCATCCGCTCTTATGACCCGGTTTCCCGACCCGTAATGGTCCTAAGGTACGGGAAATGCCAATGACGACCGGCACCCATAGAACCCAGTATCATATACACAATCTATAAATCTCAAAATATTATTCATTTATTAATTAATTACCAGTCATTCTGTTAACTTGTTATGCATTCTGTAATCATTCTGCAAGTGGTTGTAACATTCACATATCATGCCATAATACCATCAAAGAACTCATAATAATATCATAAATATCATATATACAATGTTGATCTGTTAGCTAACTCATAAATACCCATGGAGCAGCTAGATTATGAACACCAAAATAAATATACAGAATATCAAAAATATACATAATAAACTGTTGTAGATGTCCCGGGATGACAGAAGATAGCAATCTGCAATCTACTCCTCTCCTGAAATGGTTAAACAATGGAACTGGTGAGTATAGATGATACTTAGTGAATTTACATGCATCACAATAAATAATAATAGGCATAAATAGGCAATTGTATCAGTCAAAAGAAATACAGTATACAGTAAAGTCAAAGAAATAACAAATAGGCTCGGTTACATATGGAAAGACAGATAATGTGATGAATTGTATGAAAAGAAATCATACAATCTCCATTCAATCAATATGGACCATGTAGGTCTCCAGTATCAATAAGCATAAGGCTAATCAGGCCCTATGGCCAAGACCTAACCCTTCCTAGCTAAGATTCAGTAATACAAAGTGCACAAGGTCGACAGTATTTCCCCATTACCCTATTGAATCGGTAGGTTTGCCAAACCATATAAGGGTCAATAATGAGGGATACCATAAGCAACAATGGTATCCAGATATCAGCCAATTCAATAACATTCAATTCAGTATCAATCAGTACAGTATTTAATATACTCAATGGTCATGCCATGTACAATATACAATTAATAATAGTAAGTTTGGCAATAAGGAAAAGCAAGAAACAAAAGTTGGTTCGGTGACCGAAATTGGTAGGTCAATTGGCATGTCAATGTCGCTGGCAACAATGGTATTCAATTGGTAGGCCTATGGCATGCAACCCAATAGGCTAAAGGCAAATGAACTAGGCATTTCATCGAACACTTGGTGGGCATACAATGGCAAGCCAATAGGTTAGGTTTTGTGGTAAATTCGACTTGCCCAATTCAACAAAACATAAGGTACATTGTCACACAAAGCAAAGGTATCAAGAAACAAGATTAAACAACATTAAAATGGGATCAATTGGCTAAGGAAAATCAAGCAAAAATCAAGCAAATCCAAAGGCAATATAGGTCACACATGGTTCGGCCAAAAGGGCATTTTCACAAAAGGTTTCTAAACATCAATTCAATCAATAAGGCATGATAAATGATGCAATGTAAACTCACCTAATGCTCCAAATAGCCATTGCACAATCAATATCCACCAATTTAACCGAATTCCTAAATTTTGCTTACTTTGAAATTCAAGTTTGACAATTCTCTAATTCTACATCAATTAAACCATCAATTACTTATCCATTCATATCCAATTAGTAAATTCTAACATCAATTAACAATTCCTAACACTAATTCAACATATCAAATCTTACAACTTCAATATATCAAACCAAATTTGGGGATTTCCATTCAATAGGATAAATTGAAGCAAAATAACCATAAACCCATTCAATTGAACCTAAATAAACACTAAATCATCAATCAAACTCAAGAAATAAACTTTCTTACCTCAAACCTTCAAGATGGATGAATCACTCTCTTGATTTTTCCTCCCAATCCTTTGCCAAAAATCTTCAAATGAATGATAGAACTAGATTAAGCTATCTTAATTTACTATTTTTCTATCAAATTCCTTAACAAATCTTTAAGAAATAAGAAAGATGGAAGATGGAAAATGGCAAGAAGGTTTTGACAATGGAAGAAAGGAAATGGAGAAGATGAACACGAAATGGTGATGGAAAAATTAAAAGAAAAATCATAATCCACAATTACAACTAACTCCTCCAAGTTTCATCCATTTCACTTTGGTCCTTAAATCTTCTGCAATTTATTCTGACAATTCTGTCAGGATTTAGATATCAGAGTGCGAAGTGAATAGGCTTATTTTAATTTATATTTATTTATAAAAATGATTCTGGAGTCATTCTGTAACCCCGACCGACCACTTTCCACTATTCACCTTGAATTTCCATTTATTTACAAAAATGTCATTACTTACTTTCTCAGTGTTCATAAATGATTTTCACTTCTTTATTTTTACCTAAATTAAACATAAATTATGGTCATCTTTTACCCCCAGATCAACTTCAAAAATTCTTCCATTGACCGGACTGCTAATTTCTCGGCAGTGTTCCTGACACCGCCAGTTTCTGGAAAAATTTCAAATTCGCTTTCTAACTGAGTCTCTAAAATTATTTCCAATCATTTCAATACTAATGGATCACATACTAAGAATTAATTCATGCATACATATTATGGCTTTCTAGGGTATTACATCCGCAGACCGATGGGAAGTCGGAGAGGACGATCCAGACTTTGGAGGATATGCTCAGATTATGTGTTCTGGATTTTAAGGGTAACTGGGATTATTATCTTCCATTGATAGAGTTCTCCTACAACAACAGTTATCACTCTTCTATTGGATGACTCCATTTGAAGCACTATATGGTAGGAAGTGTAGATCTCCAGTATATTTGGTGGAGCCGGGAGAGAAGCAGTTAGAGGGACCAGAGTCGATTCGAGAGACTATGGAGAAGGTTCCTATGATCAAAGAGCGGATGAGGACTGCCTTCAGTAGGCATAAGAGTTATGATGATTCAAAGAGGAAGGATGTACATTTTTCAGTTGGTGATCATGTCTTCCTTAAAGTCTCACCGATAAGGGGTGTTATGAGATTTGGGAAGAGGGGCAAGCTATCACCATGATTTATATGCCCATTTGAGATACTTGAAAGGATTGGCAGTGTGGCCTATAGATTGGCTCTTCCACCTAGTATGAGCCATGTACATCCTGTTTTCCATTTATCGATGCTGCGGAAGTATGTGTTTGATCCATCGCACATTTTGGAGGTACAAGATATAGATCTCAGTGATGATTTGTCCTATGAGGAGCTACATGTGGAGATCATTAATAGACAGGTTAGACAGCTTCGGAATAAAGAGATCCTGATGGTATAAGTGCTTTGGAGGAATCAGTCCATACAGGAGTGCACTTAGGAGAGCGAGCAGGAGATGAGGAGCAGATACCCATTCCTATTCCAGCAAGAAGGTATGTTTTATTTAAATTCGACGACGAATTTATTTGTTGGGGGGTAGAATGTAATACCTTAGAAAGTTATAACTCTCATGCATGAATTAATTCTCAGTATGTGGTCCAATAGTCTTGAAATGATGGGAAATAATTTTAGAGACATAGTTAGAAAGCAAACTTGATGCTTTTCCGAAAGTGGCGATGTCGAGAACACTGCCGAGAAATGAGTTATCTGGTCAACAGAAGAATTTCTGAAGCTGACTTAAGGATAAAAGATCACCATAATTTATGTGTAATTTTGGTAACAAGAAAGAATTGAAAATCATTTAGGAACACTGAAAAAGTAACTAGTGGCAAAATGGTAAATTTAAGGAAGTTAAAGGTGAATAGTGGAAATTAGTTGGTCGGGGTTACAGAATGACTCTATAACTATTTTTATAAATAAGGATAAATTAAAATAAGCTTATTGACTCCCTACTCTGATATCTAATCCCAAACAGAATTGTCAGAATAAATTACAGAAGATTTTGGACCAAAGTGTAATGGATGAAAGTTTGGAGATTTAGTTGTAATTTGCCAATAGGATTTTTCTATATATTATATCACTTAAACAAATTAGACATTGTCTTCTTTCTTCCATAGCATAGCCGAACCCATTTCCATCCTCTCTTTTTCCATTTTTTCTTCTTTTCTTCATCAAATCCTTAGAAAAATTGATAGAAAACCAGAGTTTGTTGGTTGCTTTGTCATTATCTTCTATTAGTTTTGTCACAGCCCAACTTAGGAGCCATGACGGTCCTAGGGTACGGGTGATGCTATTGCTACCAATACCACGAAGAACCCATTAAATAAACTATATGGCATGCATACACAAATAAGCTTAGTATAGCTTAAGCAAAAC
>CANXYC010856084.1:0-22479 GCA_948193065.1 Aleurites moluccanus | reverse complement strand
TTTTGATGTATGAATGTTATCCTTTGGATACTCTTGTTCCTCTCTGATGAGAGATGTCTCTTTTGATCATTAAGGAACAAGAGAAAGATATGAAATGATATAGAAAGATATAATTGATTTTGATTATATGTATGAATATGATAAATGTATGATAAAATATAATGTTACAATTTATTTGATGTTGATGAGATTTATAATTTGTGAGTTCTATGGGTTTATGGTGATCTTAAGCCTACCCTTGCCCTAGGACCGTCGTACCACTGGAGTTGGGGTGTGATAAATGGCATCAATTTTTCTTTTCCAGGCATCACCTTATCTTTTTAAAGCTTCAGAAATTAATTCGGTATAGCTTCTAAACTTCATCTTATAATTTTTAACTGTTCATCATTTTCATAAAAATTGACTTGAAATTATATTTATGGATTTGGCTTCCAAACCCCTAAATTTGGATTCATTTAAACAGTTCTGGAATGGGATTCTGTCTCTACTGTTGAATTTTTATTTAGGGATTCGATTTGTTTTTTCTTTTGGTAGTGGGATTCTGCTGCTAAAGGGAAATGGCCAATTAAAATTTAAAATATATTTTTTAAAAAAAATAATAAAATAAATAATCTGTGAAAATGAGAAAAGTTGTTTTGATTTGGGCTTAATCTTAAAAAATTTAAACTGAATAACTTTTAAACTAATTTTTTGTGTTTATTTGAATTTAATCTTAAATAATAATTTTTGCTAACATTCAAAGGATGGATTTGCTTTATTTCAATCACCAATTTAATAAATTTTAAAACTTTAAAAATAATATATTGATATAAGTATATAAAAGGCTATGATGATGACCCGACCCGAAACGGATTAACAGAATAATTAAAAGGAAAAAATCATTTTTGGCAGGATAAAATTAAATTAAAATCATTAATTTTGGTTTGGCTTGAAATGGGTAACTTTTATCTTTAAGGTAAGTTCAGCTTATTGTTTCATTTCTCTTATGCAAAAATAATTAATTCATTTTTTATTTATCAATATCAAAAGATAATTTTAATTTTAAGTCTAAAATTAATTAGAATTCAAATAAAGGTTACCCACTTTTAAACCCTAAAATTAAAAGATTTTAATTTAAATTTGCAGCCAAAATTATTAATTTCTTTTAATATTTTCTGACAAAATAAATCTGAGCCCTTAAAATAAATATAATTTATCTATTTACAAGTTTTTGCTTTCTTTCTTGTTTTTGCTTTTTGTGTTTATTAATTTTTTTGGTTTTGCAGAGTTTATTTCTTTCAAAATTGAAAGTGGATAGACTCAAGGCAAGCTAGATATTATAAACTTCATTGTAATTTTTATTTTTATTGTATTTTTAAATTTTTTTAATTCAAGTTCATTTTGTAATTTATAAAATATTAATTTTTAGTTTAATTAAATAAATTGTTAATTTATTTTACAGTTATAATTATGTCTTTTATTTACCTCTTTATGAATAATTGAAATAAAAATAATAAATAAAATTATTTAAGCCCAAATCAAATTTAGTTTCCATTTTCACAGTCAATTTCATATTTTATTTGTAAATATTTTTAAAAAATAATTATCATTCTGGTTAAATTAAAATAAATAAATTTGCATTGTATAAATAATAAATGAAAAAATATTTTTATGGCCAATTTAATATTTTGAAAATTAACGTGTGGAGTGCCTAACACCTTCCCCATATATCCGTGACTCCCGAACCCAAACTTTGGTTTAACAGATCAAATTTTTAAAGGTTTCCAATTGAGTCTTTTAAAACAATTCAATTGGTGGCGACTCCATTTTTTCATTTTTTCCAAATTTAAAAGTTTTATTTTTTTCATCATTTTATCGCAGCGTCTTTTGAAGCGTTGTGACAACTTAATCAATTAAACATTATACACAACCTGCAAGAAAATCAACACTACTAAAATTTCACCTTATACCCTCAACTTTCACTCTTCGTGCTAATACATACCTTTATTAATCATTTTCAATACATGCCCACATATACAATTTGTTAAAACTTATATTATAGTTCAACATATCTTAAAGTTATACACAACTATTTACATAAAATAAGATTCTAAACCAGTTTATCATGAAGCATTCTAGATAGACAAAATATGAGGCAATACATAGATATTGTTGGTTCCAAGCTTGGATGAAGATGATAAGCTGGAACCTCCACTATCTACAACAGTCCTGAAAACATTAAACCACAAAAGAGTGAGTTTGTTAACTCAATGAATAATATATATAGTACCTTACTTGTAAGGCTAGATAAAGAACCGGCTCACAAGAAAGGTAATGGCATCAATAAAATATACAATAACAAATATGGCCAATAGTAAGGTAAATATTTATATGAAAGATGTAATTTAACAATTCATTCATGGGTAAGGGTCAATTGGCAATTTGGTTCAATTCTCAAGTTTCATTAAAATGACATTTAAGATATACATTGTATCATATTATCATTATAAATGACAAAATCATCATTTGATCATTTAAGCAGAGGCTACAATCCAGTAGCATGCTTTTCTTTCTTACGGTTGATCAGACCGGCTAAAACCACAATTCCCCCTTTAGTTAGGGTCATTAAACCATTGTGCGTAATCTCATTAAAACTTCTGTCATTTCATTAATGCCATGTAAAGTGCTTAATCATTAAATATTAAAGAATAAACTTAAGTACCTTTCAAGGATTAATAAGAAACAAAATTAATGGACTTAGGTCACAAGATATATTCGATCAATAAGGTGTCACAATGAAAAGAATATTTTTAAAGTTTTACGTATACCAATAAGATTCAATAACCTCATTGAGAAATTCAATGATCATTTAGGAGTAACAATTATGAAGAAATGATATATAGATTATTTGACCATCTTGACAATTTTGCATAGAATTTAGGGGTTCATTAATCAAGTTGATCAATCATAGAATATTAAGTAATGGAATCATTTGGAACTATAAATGACATAAAAATAATCATGAGAATTTTAATAATTCAATTTGATAATAAATTTAAGTAAAGTAATGTATACATTACTCACCTCTATAAACAAAAATTCAAAACCGGTCTTCCTTCTCTACTCAACAAAGACAAAAGAGGTGATCATGAACCTTTTTGTCATCCCCTTTAAATGCTACATATATAATTAAATATAATTTAGTGTCAATTTGATAAGAATTTACATTAATTAAAACTCTAATTAATCAATTTCCTTAAAATTCCCAAATCTTAGGGTTAATTTCAACTTCCATCCTAATGGCAACCTTGGTTCTCTTAGTCATATCTCCTTCTATATTATCCAATTGCTTCAATTATTTTTCCTACTTAAACTAGACATCTCAAGCTCTAATATATCAAAAAATCAGATTTTTCTAATCTCTATACAATTTATAATGGAATTTCTAAATCAGTCTTACATCCTGCAATTTACCATGCAATTCTTATGCAAGCAACCTCTACTTTTTCACTTGTAACTCCTTAAGTAGATATTCAAATTATGTTCTATTTTTATGAAATTTTAGCTAAGATATAGAGAAAGATTTTTCACGTTTTGAGTTATGACTTTAAAGTCCTCAAAATTGCAAAATTCAGTAGGGTCTCTCAGCGCAAACCCTAACCCGGTCAGCTTTACTCAATGATCTATATCTCTCAACAAAGAAAGAATTTGACAAAACTTCCTAAAAAAAAAATAATCTAGATATATAATCTACAACTTTTATGTTTTATGAATCTTCAAATTCCAATTTTAAAGGTACGAAAACTTAGCCCCAATATTTTGTCAAGTTACAGAAAATTCTGAATTTTGAAGGATTTACTTCTAAACTTACTTTCTTTCACTAATTAAACGTCTAAATTAATATTAAAACTTATTGAATCATAATATGAGACAATTTAAGATTTTATATTTTGAAACTCTTTGAAGAATTTCTTTTAACTATCTACAAATTTGATGAAAAAAATGAGCTTTGGAGATGGAGGTATGAAGATTGATGAAGATGGAGAGGTGATTTGAGTAAGTGAGGTGAAGCAAAATTTTGAATAATTTTTTAGTGGAATTTTCAACCAAGAGAAGTGTCACGACCCGTTCTCGGGTTGCAACTATCATGACCCATTTTCGAATTGCAAAGGTCCTAGGATACGAGAGATGTCAATGGCAACCGGCACCCGTGGAACCCAATATCACATGCATAATCTATAACCATCAATTAATTGTTCTTTTTACTTAATTACCATTCATTCTATTATTCTGTAATTCTTTTTGTAATCTAGTGCAGTTGACTGTAACAGTTATAATATCATGTTATATACTCATAATATATCATGAAATATCATCACATACATATATAATTGTTCATATCCTAGCTAACCCATACATACCCCAAGGAGCAGCTAGATTATGAACACCAAAATATAGAATTCAAATATATACATGAAATGACTATAGCAGAAATCCTCGGATGTCTGAAGATGGGATTCTGCAATCTACTCCTCTCCCGAAATAGGTAAACAAATAAAGAGTGAGTATATAAGATACTCAGTGAATCTATATGCATCACCAATAAAATAATGGGTATCAATGGTGTCAATAGTTCAATATAAACAAATTTCAGGATCAAATGCAGATAGTGAAAGAATAGGCCAATAAGTATATCATAGGCTCGGTACATTATGGAAAGATAGATAAAGGGATGGACTATATGAAATCATACAGTCTCCAGTAGCATCAGTATAGACTATATGTGAACATATAGTCTCCAGTCATATCAATATCAATGAGCATAAGACTTATCAGGTCTTATGGCCAGGACCATAACCCTTCCCAGCTAGGGCATCAGTAATACAATATGCATATCACCGATAGTATATTCTCACTATCCTGTTGGATCGGTAGCTCTGTCAGGCCACATTAGGATCAATATAAGAAAGGAATATTGTCACACCCCAATTCCAGTGGTGCGACGGTCCTAGGGCAATGGTAGGCTTAAGGCCACCATAAACCCGTAGAACTCCTATATCCTGAATCTCATATACAATCATATCAAATATAATATCATGCTATATCATATTCATAATCCATTCAAGCATAATTCATTTCTTTACTATATCTTTTCATAATAATATTCTCTTGTTCCTTACTGATCAAAAGATGCATCTCACATCACTAAGGAACAAGATTACCCAAGAGATAACAATTCATACATCAAAATATTATCATCCTCTAATGACTAACTATGGAGCTCTAGAGTATACTCCCATTACATATTATGTCATAATACCATTCAATGAATATACATAATTATATATCAAAAGAATTACAATGGAAGCTTCTTGGAATGAAAAAGTCAAGAAGCTTGATCTTCTCTGCTAGCTCCCTCACAAGCTAAACTATCACCTGATATCCACAGAAGAGGAGTGAGCCTTCAACTCAGTAAGATATGAACATTAATATTATAAGAACTGAATGTTGAATCATGGTCATGAACAATAATTATACATATAGGCATGAAGTAAGTCATAAGCTTTTACTTGGAAGAAATATAGTTCTCATAATAAATCGGCTATGTTAAATCATATCAAATTCAAATCATGGGTTCATCTTTAGAACATGGAATGCCCACAAGGAATGGCATTATCAAACATCATCTGGAAGAACTGATCACATATCATACATACGTATCGGTAGCCTTGCTACCTCAACGTGCACACATGCTTGGTCAGGCATGCGCCTAGAGCTCCTGGTCCCCTCTAGGTGGAACACTGGTACATAACTCTACCAACTGAGTTCCCAAAGTGCACAATGGACCAATGAATTTACTCTCATTGGCAAGAGCGTTCTATCCATGGGTCATGGCGTTTCAATCTCATAGGAAACATATTGGTCGCAAGACCATCATCCATATAACATCATTCAATCGGGTTTAATAAACAATAATCATATGATCTTGATCCAAGAAAAATTGATCAAGTCATTTTCGGCATATACAAAAACATATAAACATATGCGAATGAACAAATCAAAGATGGTTAGTCTTATTATTTCAAAGAGACAAGAAATAGGTGAATGTTCATACTTACTTCTTACACAAATTCTCTTAATTTCTCCTTAGTAATTCTGCCGATTAATTCCTCAATAAATTCTGAATTTTTTCTCCTAATAAATTTTCCAAATATACAAAAAAAATAACAATTAGAATTTCTCCAATCAACAATATTTCACATGATTTTCATTAATTTATTATCTTAGAATCTCTACTCTTAATTTCCAACAATAATTCCATTAATTTCTTAAAGAAAAACTGCATTAAATTTCACATTAAATTTCGGAGTTACTGTTCATAGCAGCTCAACCTCCAAAATTCTCCCACATTAATTACCGTTAATTGTTTCAATTCACTAGTAATAAATTCTACATACCCAGAATTAATTATCTTAGCTCCATAGACTTAAATAAATCCAAAGAAATAATTGAGGAAGAAAATTTACCTTATTTCCTTCAAACTGAGATTCTGCAAAATACTGCTCAGATTTTTTATGATTCTGCCTTAATATAGACTAAGCTAGAAGTCTATTGCATTAATCTAAGTATTAATGTCTTAGAATATAAAATGGAACAAATCTGAGAAGAAAACTGAATTTTTACGAAAGGAAGAAAGAAGGGAAAAAGCGTGAAAAATTGCTACTAGTGTTGCTGGGTTTAAATAGACCTCTGCCTAGAAACACGCTAGCCAGCTCGCCTTGCCAAACCTGCCTCGGCAAAGCTACCTCACCTAACCAGCTTGCCAATCCCACTTCACATTCCCAGCTCGCCAACCTTGATCCGTTAATGCTGCCTCGCACATTCCAGCTCGCATATGCTACCTCGCATATGCTGCCTCGCCAGACTTCTCCTCGCAACTCGTCCTCGCATATGCCTCTTCGGCAATGCTTCTTCGCCTCTTCGGCAATGCTTCTTCGCCTCTTCGGCAATGCTTCTTCACCTCTTCGCGAACTGCCACTCAGCACATTCTCTCTTCACACAAATCCTCTTCGCTTTAGCTCTTCGCCTTAGCTCCTCGCCAAAGTTCTTCGCCAAAGCTCTTCGCCAACGCTCTTCGCCAAAGCTTCTCGCCAAAGCTCCTCGCCAAATTTCACTTTGGCAAACTCACTTCACCACTTCGCCATAATGCCACCTCGCATTGCCAGTCCGCAAAATGCCTTCTCGCATTATGCTGGCTCTCCACAACCAATACTTTTAAGTTAAATTTTTGTCTTAACATCCCCCACTAAGCCAGCTCGCAAATGAGCTACAATAATCCAAACTTACCAATTCTTCTTGTCACTTACACCCAACAGGTAGGAACACAACATATCAAAATTTCAAATCAAAATGATCAATACACAGACCATAATAACTCTCCAAAAATCACCCAGACTCCTGCCTTAGAATCCAACCGAACAACCCTGATACAAATCACTCTCCACTGAGATATACTTATCTAAAAATTCTGAAATTTTACAGACATCATCTCAATATATAAAAGAACATTTTTTATGTTCATCACTCTAGCTAATTCTTCCTTAGTCATTCCCAGTAATTCCAAATAGACAATGCATCCCTGCAAAAACTCTCAACCAGACCAGCCTTGCTCAAATAAATACAAATCATCACATACCCAGAATTTTGCCAAACCATTTTACAGAATTATAGCTAAGATATAAATTAATAACTTTCATGTTTTATACTTTACCAAAATATGTCCTTAAGAACATGAAATGATCGACACTGAATTCTGCTGCAACCAAAACAAAAGTTTTCTGAAATTCTCAACATTCTCATTTAAAAATTTAAATTCTCCAAACATACGAAAGTCAATAAATACAATTCAAAAATGACAGATATTATACCTATAATTAAGACAAATTTATTTGTTCTTACGTACCTAAATGATTTTAGGTCTTTGGTGGTTAGCATAATCATATCCTAAATGCACATTCCTAATATGACATTTGAAATTGAAATGGCCATATTTTTCACAATAATGACATTTCAAATTTGTTCTTGATTTTTGAGACATTATATTATAATGTGGTTTGGAATGATATTGAGGCCAATGTCTATAATTAGGCCTTAGTCTAGGATAAGTATTCATAGGCCTTCTATGATATGAAGAATTATACATGACATTTCTATGCATGTTTTGTTTAGGCCTAGAAGCTTTAGTTTGAGGCATATATGACATATGAGCATTATGATTTGATGCTTCAATAAATATAGTCTTTGAGGTAGATGGTGCATCCTTCATTATATCTAAGTCCATACTTGATAGTTTGACATATTTGAGACCCAAGAATCTTATCCATTTTTTTTTTTGCCCTCGTAAATTTTGGACATGCAATCATCATGAGAATTCAATTTATTTCTCAATAATTCATTTTCCTTTTTAAGTTCATTGCATTCTTGAGTCTTAAGACTAATGGTCTTTTCAAGTTCATTACTAAATGCATTTAAATTAGATATCTCTTCTTTATAATTTTCACATGCATTTAAGACCTTATTGGACATATCTTTCAACTTATCATATTTGATTTGTAACCTATGATATTTTGAAAGTAAAGACTCTATAATTTGCATGGCATCATCTTCATTAGAATTAAAATCGGAGTTACTTACCTCACTTGAAGATGTATCCTCTTTAATAGCCATGAAGCAAAGATTTGTAACTTCATCCTTGCTTGCTTCCTCTTTTTCATCCGAGTCACTTGAGTCATCTCAAATGACTGCCAAAGCTTTCTTCTTAAAGCTTCTCTTATTTTTCAATTTTGGACAATCGACTTTAATGTGACAATATTAGTCACATTCGTAAATTGCTTCTTTGCTTTTCTTGCTTCTCATGCTTCTCATATGGCTTCTTGTTCTTCTTATTTCTAAGGATTAAATTCCTTATTCTTTTTGTGAGCCAAGCCACATCTTCGTCATCTTCTTCCTTGTTAATCCCAATTGAAGTAGACTTTTTGGATGCAATAAGAGTCAACCCTTTGTTCTTCTCTTCAATTTTGTCTTGAGATAAGGTTATCTCATGAGTGAGAAGTTTTTCTAACAAATTGTCAGTTGGGAGGGTGCTTAAATTATTAGCCTTTTCAATAGAAGTGACTTTTACTTTCTAATCCTTCTTGGGAAGAACTCTTAGAATTTTGAAATTAATATCTTCTAGAGAGTAAGTCTTTCCAAGCTTTCTCATTTGGTTGACAATCACCATGAGACGATTATATATTTATGATATTTTCTCATTGGGAAGCATTTGAAAGAGTTTATAGTCATGAGTAAGAATTTAAATTTTCTTACATTTGACTTGGTTTGTACCTTCATGAGTGGCTTCTAAAGTATCTCATATTTGCTTGGTTGAAATGCAATAGGAGATTTTTTCCATATTCATCTCTACTTAATGCACAATAGAGAGTATTCATTGCTTTCCTATTTCTCCCATTTGATTTATTCTCTGCAGTTATCCACTCACTCTTTGGTTTCTTCACCTCAATTCCATCAATCATCTTTGTCGGAACAAAGTGTCCTTCTCTAACAACATCTCATAAGTCAATGCCATCACTATCTATAAATATTTTCATTATTTTTTTTCAATAGGGATAGTTGGTGCCATACAAGTATTGTGGTATCATAATTGAGCCTCCTTTTATAATATCAGCCTTTTGAGTTGCCATTTGATCTTTGATCTAAGATAGTTAAATCTTAAGAAGAAATGGATACTAAGCTTTGATACTAACTAAAAATCCCTTGGCAACTAAGAGGGGGGTGAATTAGTTATTTTAAAATTTTATAACAAAATAAAAATTATTGAAGGGAAAGAGTATAAGAAAGAACACAATAATTTTTATAGTGGTTCGGCCAACATTTACTTACGTCCACTTCTCAAAATCCCACTTGAGTATTTTTACTTCAATGATCTTTTTAATTAGGTTCAAGATCAAACCTAAGTGTTTTGTTTCATACTCAAATCTTTACAATGTGTTTTTATCACTAGACTCACGCAAAAACACTTTAGAATTACAATAGTGGAGGAGAAGAAAATTTCCTTGACTTATCCTAACTCTCAACTTATGAATGCTCTTCAATAACCTTGAAGAATTACAATTAATACTTTACAAGTATTAGAAAACTCAATAATTTGCTTAAAAGACAATAAATGTGTTAGAGAATGAATTATATAAGACTAGAGGTTGTTCATCATCCTTAAATCTTCATACCAACCCATATTTATAGTCTTCCATTAAATAAAGTCATTTTACTTCATTAAATGCTCATTTAATACATATACCCGCTTGTCCAATGGCTAGTTTTTGTGTCATTATCTGTCAAGTCACAGTTGCGACTCAAAAGTCGCAAGTATGACTAGCTCTGAGCTGAAGAACTTCACTACTATGACTTCTCATTTGCAACTATGAATTTCGCTGAATCACGAGAGTGGCCAGATTGTAGCAACTATGACTGACTGCCCTGTTTCACCATAAAGCTACTAGACCTTTAAAACTCTTTAGTATTGGCTGTAACTTTCCTAGTTGCAGGCGTAAATTTTTGCTCACTTAGTCCCTGAGCTACTCGACCTTCTGGGCTCTTAAGTAGTAGCTGTGACATATTGGTAGCGGCTGCGACTTTCCCTGAGCATTTTCAGTAGTGGCTGCGACTCAGTAGTCTGGGTGCTACTTTTGCCCTATCCTGAGCCTTGAGCTACTGGACCTACTGGAGTCTTTAGTCACGGGCACAATTTCTTAGTAGCTGCTGCTACTTCTCCCATATTCTGAGACCTAGGCTTCTGGACCCCTTAGTCGCGGCTGCGACTTTTCTACAGTTTGCAATTTTTGGAGAATTTATCTATCTTGCATATAATCAAATAAACATAATTAGTTCTTTAATTAGTTGTTTGTAACTATCAAAATGAGTATATTGAGACACTAAGGTCTAATAAATTACAACAAATATAAGTCAGAAAATGAAGTGGACAAAATAATAACAAGTTGCAATAATCTTTTACCTTCAGCAGAAGGCATCACAACCTCGACGGTTGAGACAGGAAGATTAGCCTCACCAGACAATGGAGGAGGGAAAATCTTGATGATTAGAATAAAAGAGATAACCTCGACGGTTGGAGTAGAAGAGATTGCCTCAGCAATTGGTGCATGAGGAATTTCCTCTCCAGAGGAATGAAGAATTGCTTCGCCAATTGAGGCAACAGAAATTGGATCACTCACATGAGCAATAATATTATTCTTCCTCACCACCTATGCATCTATGTTAAGGTCCCAAGCCTCAGAAGACAGGCCTCTTCCCTTTTTCTGGCCTTGAAGAAGAGGGGATTAATGGAACGGCGAGGATAGGAACTAGATCTACTGCAGGTGGATCAGAAAGAAGCAAATAAGGCTTACGAGGGCCAAATATAGTGGTCTTCCTCACTATTTTCTTCTTGGCCTATTTATTGTCTTACTCTAGAGGAAAATGCTCAGCATCAGTGCGCACATGCACAGTCCCAGTTCTACGCATCCATGGTGGGGAGCTCGCGCTCCAAGTTGATTTGTAAAGGATTTACACCCTCTAGCTCCTTGATCTTGTCATATGGCTCATTTCCAAAAGATGCACTGCAACAATGAGAAGTAAAAATTAACCTAGGTAGAAAAATAAAAAATAAAGGCATAGTAATCCTCTCTACTAACCTATGACCTTGTTTAAGATGGACCTGACACCAAAGTTTTTTATGTTGTAAGTGTGTGCATCATCCATCAAGGTTACAATAACCACCTTCTCCTCCTCGCTTAAAGTAGGAATGTCAGGGAGCGAGGGTATGTCTGGATCAAGGAACATGAAGCTTCTTGAAAAATCTAATATGAACCCTGGAGTGATAGCCTCAATGATTGCAAACTTGCTTCGCCAGTCGCAAATCTTTGACTCTTTTTCAATAAACAAGTGGCATCCTTGCTTGGCAGAAGTGGATCATACACCATTAATCACCATTATCCTAAAGAAAAGTTGGAACAAGTTGGGAGTAGGCCTAATATCAAGGGCAAAGCACAATATTTCAAACCAACGCATATCACCTTTGGAGTTAGGTGAAGCATCGATGTTGACCCTGAAATGATTAAAGCACTGGATCATAAAATTTGTTAAAGGCATTTTCAGCCACTGCTCAAATTGGTGAAGGAAAATGATGTAAGATCACTCATTCTTAGGGATCTCCTCAAGACCCTTAAAGCCTGAAAGGCACATCACCCTATCGTGAGAGCCAGGGATCCTAAGTGTAAAATTGGGCTTATTGTCCAAGTTGTCATAGAACTTAGCCCATTCCTCAGGAGTAGAGGTGTTTTTTATCCTACTCCATTTCTCTCTCAAAGCCTTTTGGGTGTTAACGGAACTAGAAGTGCCTGTCTTGGATGCCATTAGAAATCATATAACAATAGAAAGGGGAAAAAAAAAAAAGAACAGTAAGGAGAATCGAGAGTAAGAGAGAATTGCAAAGAAGTTAGAAAGCTCTAAGAGAAAAATTTGAGAAAGTAAAGAAGGGAAAATGTGAAGACTTAAAAGGGGTATTTATAGATTGAGAATTAATTCAAAAACCTTAGAATAGAAAGCTCTAAGAGAAAATTTCAAGAAAGTAAGGAAGGGAAAATGTGAAGACTAAAGGGGGTATTTATAAACGAGAATTAATGCAAAAACCTTAGAAAAGCACAACTAATTATGTTGGGAAGCTTACTAGGCGTGACTATTACTCTCCTAAGATGCATGTCATTTAATAATTAACTATTGCCATATCTTAAATATTAGGCTAGCTAGATTAAATATGACAATTCAAAATCCCTTGAGAAGTGGGATTATTAGACAGGGTGTCCTTCTAGAGGTACATGTCTTTTCGAATGCTTGTCAATCAAACGGTCATAATAAAGGGCCTCGATGCAAAGCTTCCTTTGTAAGATAAGATCTCAACAAGACCAATGTCATCCTCGCCAATTACAATAAAGATGCAAGGCTCGCAAAATGGTTATTTCCTCTATTGTGACTTTCCTTACTCGTAGTCACAGAAGAGTAGAGGGCCATCGATGAGGAATAATATGACTAGGCCTAGATTAAAGCCCCATTAGCCTAAGATGACAGGCTAAGTCCATCAAGGGAATAAGAAGCCCAATCTCAGAGTAAGCAGGTGATGAACTAAAGACAATGAGTGAGGAAGGTCTCCTTGCACAATAGATCTGACTGGCTCAACATAGGCTATGCTTGTAGGGAACTCTCACCAATCCAAGGCCTAAAGGCAAGGATAAACTTCCATGATGGCTCGCCTCAAGAAGGCTTGCAAAATAGTGTGGATGAGTCAGGAAAGGATCGAGGCATGCTACTATTTCTCTCTATTCATTAAATGCCTCTGATGTGGCACCAGGCCATAGGATGGCACTGCTATAAAGCACACATTATAGGTCATCATTTGTCAACTTGGCATAACTTATATGGAGCTCTGTGATACAGTTGACTGTAATTTGATAAGTTATCTCACTACTTGATAAGGAGCCAATGCATGTACCGACAGATTGCAGCAACCTCCTCGCCAAGCCAATGAGGAGAGGACATGTGGCACCATTGTCACTTTAACAAAGCAAATACAACCAATATAAATAGATGTACTCCTTATTTATTACACACGACTACTCCTATATTCACAATTGCTTCACCAATAACTCAGTTACCTTATCAATAGCCTTCATTAATTACTCTTAAGTTCACTCCTGACTTAAGTATCAGAGTGTTCTTGTCAAGTTATGCTTTGTTTTCCTTCTCTTGCATATCCAACATCTCTACTATAGTCACTTTTTCAGCCTAGGCCCAAATTAAAGAGACTAGTATTATTTGAAGGGCTCCAAAACTCATTAAAACCAAATCGAATTGAATTTTAAATCAAACTGATCGAATTATATTTGATTTTTGGTTTTTACAGTACAAGTGGAACTCGGAAACCTCTAAAGTGGGCTCAGGTTCTGCTTAGCACTTACTGTAAGACCTCGCATAGAGATTAACACTTTTACCATCACAAAGATTATGTACCGAACCAGTGGTCAAATTTGGCGTTAAGAATATAATTACTGCTAGCAAATACTCCATTTTAGTTAGGGTTGGCTTATTCAGCGTGGATTTCTTTTTTGTGTATATTTTTTTTTTTTTTTGTTAAAAAATCTTTTATGTATAAATTATTGATTAAGGATTTATATCATGGGTTCATTAAAATTTTGTAATCATCTTATGAATGTAACCCACCATCATTCTATAAAGACAATAAATGATCTAGAATTTTAGTTGAGGAGGTCGAAAATTTAAAAGTTTTTAGAATTAGAAGAATAAAAATAAAAAATTTAGTGGAACAAATTAAAAAAAAAAATAAATATTTAAGAGGAAAAATATGAAAAATTAAAAAAATATAAATAGAAAATGAAAGACACTTGTAGCCCTCTAGCTCCAAATCCACATAAAATTAAATTTATAGAAACAAGCACGGAAAAGAATAAAAAGATGAACATTTACTTGAAGCATTATTGGTACGTTGCACCAAATTTAAGGTGGTGAACGAGTGAGACGGACAGGGTGAGATTGATTGATTTTGATATCAGATTTATTTTGAATGTGGTAATTTTGAATTGAAAATAATCACATCATATTGAGTTTTGAATATAATTTTAAAATCAATGAGTTTTTAATTTAAGATTATTAAAATAATCTTTAAATATTATGAGATTTTAATTTCAAGATTTAAGTCAAAATTAAATATATTTTAAAAAAAATAAATTAAATTCAGATAAATGTTATATGTTATATAAGTTAGATCTTATTATATTATTTTATTAATAATTCTTTTTTAAATTTTTTTGGATCGATTGAATTAGAGAGTAAATAAAAATTTGATGCCACTACTAAATAAGCATGCTGGCTTGGAGCTGGTTAGTCGCTAGGGCCTATGGGTGTGCTTCTTTCAATACATTGAAGTGCCGAAACAGTTGCGGTCAGGACAGGCAACATTGACCATTCTAGCAACGCGTTTTTAAATAAGATTTTTACAAATATATATATATATTATTAAAAATATCTAATAAAAAATTATTAAAAATATAATATATATTAAATATATAATAAACATATACTAAAAAATACTTATATAATGTTAAAAAAAGTAAAAAAAAAAATCATATATAATATAATATTTTTTTTATATAATAATTGTTAACATTATATAAAATAACAAAATACTGGGCCCCAATAGGCTCAATAATTATACAGAACAATAAAAGCTGTGGGGCCCAATAGACTGAGTCTAACTTAATAATAGTCCCTCGGGTGACTTCTACAATGTCACTATTATGGACTATTGAATTATATAATTAATGCCATGAAATTAAATCAGTCTATTGAAGCATTACATGAACAAAAGTATAATGTAACTTTCGATTGAAACAAGTACTGAATTCATATATTTATGTAACTCAATGGCATTCATCATGTAATTATTTTATTAAAAATTTTATATAAGTCAATGACTTATTTAAATAATTCAATGAATAAATTATATTTTTCAATAAAAAATTACATATTATTTAATTTTTTATTAAAAAAAATAATCAATCCATAGATTCATATAATTTCATAACATTAGTTATGTAATTTTATTTTAAAAAATTTTATATTAATCAATGTTATATTTACATTATTCAATAGATAAATTGTATTTTTGACTGAAAAATTAATTTCATAACTTTGCATTTAAAAGCAATAATTTTATTTATAAATTCATGTAATTTCATAGGATTGATTTATGTAATTTTTTTTTAGAGATTCACAGAGCACTTGCTTATGGGTTTGAGCTGTCATGGTTAAACGCCAATTGTGGAAAATGCAAGGAGTGCTGCCAACTCGATGGAGAAACAAACAAGATTCTTTGCTTCGGTTTGGGTAATTATTATATAACAAACAGCAAAAATTGAAATTGATTTTTATTGGTTTTCGTCGATAAAGAATGAATTTTAAATGAATATAAGAGTGTCATATATGTGAATTTACTTGCTTATTTTTGGAATGTTGTTAATGGAAATGGCTGGAAGAAGGAAGAATTTGAATGCATTGGCAGAAAATTCAAGCCAAATTTACTTTCCATTTTCTGTATGTGACTAAGTATCTAATGGAAAGGCTGTGACAATTGAAGATGCTAATGAGGAGGAAAATAAAATTAGCTAAGTAGATGGTTACTCTATAACACCCTGCATTGTGAAGTAGTAAATTAGTCTTCTCTGTTTAATAATAGGTGAGAAGTGTTTTTTAGTCTCCAATTCTGTAGGTATTATAAATACTGTAACTGAATTGATTTACATGTTTGTTAAGTTTATATTTTATTTTGGTACATCAAAACTTATAAACGAAAATGAGATAGTAGAATTTGAATGATGCCAACATATTAGAAAGATTATAGTTCATAGTCTTCTTCTACGTTACTCTGACTTATATTTGGTCTGTAGTTTTAAATGGCTTATTTGCATTTAGACTATGAAATCATGTCGATGCCTATTTATAATGTTCAAAGTGTACTTGCAATTAATTACTAAAAAGTTCATAATTATAACAAATATCAAGTCATTAAAAGGGACAATAAATGCCTTTTTAAAGAAAGTTTGAGGATATTTCCTAACTTATTCTCTTGTTTCCTTATTTCCAAAACAAAATTGACCTATTTTTATTTAGTATAATTAGGTACATATTAATAAAACGAGTGGCATCTTTTGATTATTCTATACATGGCAGTAGGTTATGATCTTAACATCATTTGAATAATGGTTTTGTTGCTTATATAACTTTTTATAAGCTTCAGTTATTATTTAGATGCAGAGTCTAAATTTAAAATATTAAATTATTTAAATACTTAAACCATTGAATTTGTAATTTTTTTTTATAAATTGAAATATGAGATTATCTCATTTTATTTATACGAGAAATTGATATCCTAAATCTATAACTTTTTAAAAGACATATATATCTTCTAATATATATATAAATATTATTAGTAAAATATGATTTAAGTGGTAAGACACATTTATATTCACGATGAAATTTAAAAATCGATCTGTGTAGAGTACACATATTATAAAGGGCAAACAAAAATCTCAAAATAAAATTAATTCTATTAATTATAAAATGGAAGTGTGATACTTTGGTGAAATATATATATATATATATATATATATATATATATATATATATATATATTTCTTTTGTATAATGATTCAATACACTAATTTTTTTTTACTTTTTAAAAATATATTAACTCTTTCCTGACACATGTTATAATATACTATTAGAATTTTCCATCTAATTTTATCATTAGTTAACCGTTAGTCAACCCTACAAATATAGTAAAAAGACAGAAAAATCTTTATCTTTTATTTTTAATTAATTATATTCTATTTTTGCTTTAAAAAAATTTTTTAGGGTTAAAAAATTTATTTTCATATTTTTTTTATAAATTTTAAAATAAAAAATAAATAAAAATATTTTATAAAAAAGATTTTTTATTTTTTATTTTAAAAAATAATTTAAGAAGAAATTAAATTATTTCTTCTTAAATTTTTTAATATAAATAGAAAATTTATTTTCATATTTTTGACAAATTTAAAAATAAAAAGTAAAAAAATATTTTTTAAAAAAATATTTTTATTTTTTAAAAATAAAATAAAAATATTTTTAAAAAATATTTTTATTTATTTTTATTTTCAAATTTGTCAAAAATATAAAAATGACCCTAAAAAATATTTTTTAAAATAAAAAATAAAATATAATTAATTAAATTAAATAGTAAGGGTATTTTTATCTTTTTATTATCCTTATATGGTTGACTAACGATAAAATTAGATGGAAGGGTGTAATAATATATTGTGATATTTCTCAAGGAGAAATTAGCATATTTTTAAAAAATTAGAAAAATTTAGTGTTGCACAATGAGAGGTTAATATATTTTTAAAAAATTAAGTAAATTTAGTGTATTAGGTATTTAATGTATTTGATTATTTGATATTGAAAAATAACTAATTAACCATCATATTTATATACATATATTCATTTCTGTAATTAATTGATGGGTCAGAAAGGGGGACCACTAGCTAGAGCTTGAGTGCATTTGGATTTTAGAGTACTTTAAGAGCTGCCCTCATTTTCAAGCCTCAGAGAAACAGTGAAAGGTCCTGCCCTCATCCATTGTAAGATCTCCAGTGTCTTTCAAGTGTTAGAGCCAAAGATAAAGAGAAAGCAGAAGTATCAAAACCTATTCCTCTCTCTCTTTCCCTCTGTTCCCATGACTAGGGAAAGTCTCGTCTTCTTCATTTTCCTGGTAGCCTCCCAAACTAATTATATAATTGCTACAGATACAAATCATTATTGTGCCCCTTCATCATGTGGCAAGATCCTCAACATCAGTTACCCTTTCCGACTAGAAACTGATCCAATCAACTGCGGAAACTTTAAGTATAACCTGTCTTGCCAAAATAATATCACATTATTATATCTGTACGAAGGGATATACTCTGTGCAAGCAATTAACTACAATAATTTCACGATCCGACTCGTGGATATTGGTATTGATAAAGATAATTGTTCTTCCATCCCTCGTTTTCATTTATCTCCTTATCTCTTTTATTGGTTACATCCATATTCTTGGTATAAATATAAATGGACAGGAAAAGGGTCATATAGATATTATTTAAGGGAAATTGAAATCTCAGGATTGCCTTCAGTACAGGCCTTGAATAATGTTATGATTTTCATCAAATGTCTAAAGCCAGCAGCCAATAAATCCAAGTCTCCTGCTATTTACTTGCCTACTGCTCCTTGCAGCAGAGGAGTAAATCCAAATTATACTTATGTGTTGATTGGTGGCATCACAGCATCTGATTTGATGGACTCTTGCAGTGTAGAAAGGGTTGCTTTGTTTCCAGCAAAGGATAATCAGGAGAAGATATTGAACAAGTCCTTTATTGAAATTCACAGGGAATTAGCATATGGATTTGAGCTTTCTTGGCACAACAACAATTGTGGGGAATTTCACGCTTGCTATCTGGACAGCAAAAACCGTGTTCGACCCATGTTAGGTATGTAAAAGTTGAGGTTTCATCAATTTTGCCTTAACAATTTATTGTATATTGAATTATTTAGGCTTTCACACAATTCTTTCAACTCATATATAATTTTGGGGCAGTTGAAGTCGTGCCTCAATATGTTTGGTTATTATTAGGATAAGTTACTATGATTTATTTAATGATATCATTTAAAAAAAAAACTAATTAAAAAGTTAATGTAGTTTTAATCCGCAAATTAATCAGTCATTATGTCCAAAAAATGAAAATTTTCTGTTAAATTAGGATATAAAAATATAAATTTACTCTTACTCACATTTTTTCCACCTCAAATCTTTTTCCAAAAAAATTAAAATAAAAAATACTTCTAAAAGAAAGAAAATTTTTTATAGATCTTTTTGAATTTTTTATTTTAATTTTTATGAAAAAAATTGTGGAAAAAAGATGGGTATGGGTAAATTTGTTTTTATGTCGTAATTTAAGAAAAAAAAAATTTATTTTTTAATCGAATGATTAAATCGTTAATAAATTAAAACTATATGGACCTTTTAATTAGTATCTAAAAAACAATAAAATATTTAGTTAATTAGTTTAAATATCTGAGATTAAATAGTATTTTGACTTTATTATTATTATTATTATTATTTTGTTAATTTTGTTTAGTTATGATTATCTTAATATATACAAAATGTGAATATAAAATTGTATTAATGAAAAATAGTTACAATGTCTAAAAAAATTCTTTAAAAAAATTCTTTAATTCTTCTCTCCTTGAAAAGCTTGAATTGTTTGATTTTCAGATCGAAGTGTATGATTTTTATAATTAGTGATTTGAAAGCTTGATACTAGTTATAATTCATTAAAATTGAAAAAAAAATATTTATTATTAATTAAAAAGTTAAGAGGTGAAATTTGGTTTTGAAAGTGTATCAAATTATTAATTTTTATTTTTGAATTTATCAAATTATTGAACTCTTCGATGTAAATTATTATTAATCAAATTAATTAATTAAATTCACAAACATAAAAATTTCAATCAAAATTTAAATTCTAAAATTAATTATATGATATATAGATTCTCATCTAAAAACCTTTTTTTTTCTATTCTTTTAACTTATTTTTTTATCTTTTAACAAACAAAAATTTAATAGAAGAATAACTTTAAAAAATAAAAATTTTGGCTTATGAATTAAGTTAAACTATAGTTATTAACCCCTCTAGATTAGAGACTAAATAATATAAAAAATTATATTATCGTCAATTAAAAGGTTAAGAGGGCAAATTCACCCTTAAACCTAAACCAAATTGTTACTTCTGGTTTTTGAATTTCAATCAGAATCAGTTGTATATCCAACGGAGTAATTTCAATAAATTACTACTAATTAAATAAATAACTCAAAATCAACCAAATAATTTACAAAATTAAAAATTTTAATTAACTCCAATCGAAATTTAAAGAATGAAATTAATTATTTGATATAATTTTAAGAGGTGTTTGGGGCCTGTGTTGAAAAACGAAAATAGACAAATTCAAGATTTTGTTATGAATCAAATTTAAAATAAATTAAAAAAATACTTAAGTGTTTGGATTTAATCATATTTTTAATATTGAAATAACCGTATTGGATCATGTCAGGTATGTAAAAGCTGAGGTTTCCTCAATTTTGTCTTAACAATTAATTGGATATTGAATTATTTATGCTTTCAAACAATTCGTTCAACTTATATAGAATTTTGAGCCATTTAGGTATGGCAGTTGCAGTCGTGCCTCAATATGTTTGGTTGTTATAACGATAAATTACTATTTAGTTGTTAAATCTTGATTTAATTAATGAAATAATCTCTCTTTTTAAAAAATTAATTAAAAAGCTAATTCAATTTTAATTCGTTAACTATTCAGTCATTCTATTTGATATTGCTTCTTGTGTTCTTCTATTTTCTACTTTCATTCTCTTCTGTGTTATCGTTGCTATTGCTCATTTGGGTGTGGAACGTCTGCTTCCCAATAAAGCCTTATATGCATGCAAAGTTAGAGAGATTATTGCTGAATTGAAAACACTGTCTTTTCGAGCAACTTCTAATTTCATAATTGATTAAGTAATTCTGCTCTTTTTTATAACTCTCATCAAGTTAAGGAAAATTTTAACAATAATGTAAATGGAAGACTCAAACTGAAATTCCCATTCTCCACACCTTGAAAAGAATTGAGGAGACAATTCAAGCATAGTTGACTTGAATTTCTAGCTTCAATCTATTATCATTCGAACTTTTCATTTTAAATCTTAAACTGAATTTCTGATGCATTATTGAAGTTGCATGAATGCTTATATTTCTTAATTAATACTGATTGTTTTTTTTTTTTTTTTTTTTTGTTTCTTATTTAATGTAGCTCAGTACACCATCATAAGTGATATCGAATGTAAGGTCTTTCTCTCTATCCATCTATATAATATGTCATCATGATTTTTTGTTTCTTTAATAACAATAACATTTGTAATTTTTGCATTTCATGCAGCGTTTCTACAATTTATATTAGATTGCCTTGGTAAGAACTCTTTTCATTCTTAAATTTATGAAACTACAAACACAGCAGTTTGATGATTTGTGGAAAACATAAAGCACACTTACACATGGAACATTGACAAATAAACCTTAGACCATTCCAAAAGAAAATTTCTAGCATTTCTCCAGAAAAAAAAATGCTTTCAATAACTAATGATTTTGTCTTTCTTGAATGCTTCAATAAATTTCATCCAGGAATGTTTCTTACTGCAAGAAATTTAATTGGGACTCCATTTGTAATTGCATTTATAATTTATAAATGGCAAAGAAGACATTTATCTGGATACAACAATATTGAAGAATTCCTACAGAGTCACAATAACCTAGTGCCAGTAAGATATGCTTATTCAGACATTAGGAAAATGACCAAAAGGTTCAAGGAAAAGTTGGGGGAAGGAGGCTTTGGTTCTGTTTATAAAGGAAAGCTTCGCAGTGGTCAAGTAGCAGCAGTAAAAATGTTGGGTAAATCTAATGCTAATGGACAATATTTCATCAATGAAGTTGCTACTATTGGTAGAATTCATCATGCTAATGTGGTAAAATTAATTGGTTTTTGTTCTGAAGGATCAAAGCAAGCTCTTATATATGAATTCATGTCTAATGGATCTCTTAATAATTATATTTTTCCTCGAGAAGAATCTATCTCCTTAAGTTGGGGCAAACTATATCATATTTCTATTGGAGTAGCTCAAGGAATTGAATATCTGCACCGAGGTTGTGATATGCAAATCCTTCATTTTGACATCAAGCCTCACAACATTCTTCT